>MDUD01009012.1:0-12935 GCA_002216565.1 Crithidia mellificae | reverse complement strand
TTTTAATGTTCTTCAGCTCAGATTAAACACTCTTTTAGAACTTTCTTTCTCATCTACAGTCCGCTGATGCCGCTCAACTTACGATTTATATTTTCGTTTTCACCGCCGTGATAGAGCTGTGCACGCAGAAAGAAGGAAAGGAAGAAAGAGCGACACATTTATGAAAACAGGCTTCGCAGATTTGTTTCTCTAGCTATGTGCCTGCCACTGGAGATGACTTAAACTCCTATGTTCGGGAACCCCCACAGATTACTTGAGCTTATAAGTCGGAGCTCTGTTACATTGCATCGAACCGATGTTGTGAAAAAATATATATATATGCTTTTTTGACCAGTAGTTTATTCTCTATCCCATTACCTTTGTCTTTTCACTCATCTGCCGTCCTCACAGGCTTTCTGCGCGTGTCCCGACGTCGCGTATTGATTTTCGAAAGGAGAACACTAAGCAGAGGTTTTGCTGTGAGGTCGATTTGACCACTTTTGAGCACAATTTACAATTCTGCTCCTTTGTCGAAATTTTATGTAAAATCTTCTCGCACACAACTTAACAAATAGTCTGAACCATTCTCGACCACGTCGTATTTTCTGGAGGGGTCTTCAAATATTGGCATTGCGTTTGCAATCTGCATGTAAATTAAACAACAATTCCACAGCTTGTTATATATGTGAAATGGAATCTATCTTCATCATCGTCCCACCACATAGCTGCTCGCCTACCGCTCTGCAACAGGTGCGTGAATGCTTGGCACAGAAAGGCGCTCAAATTGATGCCGAAGGATTTGTAGCACGAGACGCACTTCAGCTCAACTCTGCCCAGCTTGCATCTCTGTGGGGCAGTGCGCGCTTTTGGAGTGCGTCCGCCTCGGATGAGGTCTTACAGCACCCGCTTCAACCTACAGATGGAAGCAATTCTTCTTTCTGTTCCGCCGAAGAAGACCTGAAGTCACTCTTTTACGGCCACTACGGCGAGCTGTGGGACGCTGTTGTGGCTGAGAAGCGCCTGCAAACTGCCTACGACATTTTACGTGCCAGCCGGATTCCAGCAGTTGACTTGGAGGCGCGGTGCTTCGCTGCCGCTGCGGCTGCGACTACTCATGACGGTGGCCCAGCTTCAAGCAACATTCTCCACCTGCCTGCACGCCTTACCATCACGCGAATTGTAGCATCAACAGACACAGCAGCCGACGCCGGTAGTGAAAGAGTCCGCTCACTGTACGTTGTAAACGGCACATTCCCGGCCGAGCAAGACCGCTTTTTCCAAGCTGGCAACGAAGAGAGTGCATTTTGGTGGTGCTCAGCGTCGCTGTCCGACGCAACATCGTCCCTCACAACACCAACACAGCTATCATCCGCAATCAGGCAGCTCTTTCCGTCGGATGCAGATGTGCGCCTTGCAACAAACCCACTGGAAGCGCTGTCGTTGCGCGCTGCGTGGATGCACGCCCCTCTTGACCGAGATGCGTTTGCCACCCTGGTGTTGCAGCGTGGCGTTCCACAAGCGTGGCTAGAGGTTCTTCTGCGCGATCCAGTCGTGCACGACCGTGGCCACTTTACGTCCGTCCTCGGCATGGTCGACGGCACCACACCTGAGCAAGCTGCGGACACCGTGGCGTCCCTGTGGGGCAGCGTGCAACCCTCCGCAAGTGCCGCGGAAGGGTGCGACGCAGCTGACGGTGCGCCTGCACTGTACGACTACGAACGCGGCTACGTGGACCCGCGGTGCTTCGTTGACGGCGTCGCGGCTGCAGACGAGAAGCGCACGCACGCAGTGGTCCTCGTCCACCCGCGCGTGCGCGCGCACCCCGCCCTGTCGGAGCGTTTGCAGCAGGGGCTGAAGGCACAAGACATCTGCGTGGAGACGGTTTGCGGCGTGACCCGGGACGAGCTGCACGCCAAGCTGGACCTGCACTTCGGTGCTCTCGCCCGTTACGCACTCGACCAAGACGCGCTGCGTCGGTTGGCCGTTGATGACGCAGAGGCAGCAGCGCACTTTGAGGTTGCCTGCGGCGTGTCGTGGCAGCAGGCGATTGACGAAGGTCGTGTCTGGAGCGTCTCACTCGCACAGGACCTCCTCGGCCGTGCTCAGGCGCAGACAGTTCTTCAGCACTGCCTTTCGCAAGCGCATCTCACCGCAGAGCTGTCCCCTGCCTTGTCCATCACCACGGTGACACGGCAGACCTTCATCTCCCTGTGTTATCCGGATACGTCTCTCCGCGAGCTTTGTACTCCGTCAGAGAACGATCGCAATGTCGCCAACGGCAAGAAAGGCGCCGATCAGCCCTACAGCCTTACACCTGACACCTTCTACGTTGTCAATGCGGCGTACGGCGTGTATCGCCACGACGTGCTGGAGCAGTCGGTGGACGCCGAGGAAGTTGTGGCTGAAGTGTGGCAGCTTTCGTGGTCGGAAGAGTCAGCAGGCGAGATGGCGGGGGTGCAACAGCTGGCGCTTGCAGCGCAGAACCTGGCAGCAAGTGATGGTGCGCCGCAAGAACGGTGCGGTGATGGTGATAGTGGCGATGCCGAAACCCATGAGGGAGAGCAAGTGGCGGCAGCGTACGAGGCCGCCGTTGGTGCAGTGGTGCGCCGCCACTTCCCTCTTTTGCTGACACACAAAGAACCCGCCGCTGCCCTGCGTGCGCGACACCTTTGGTGGGGCACGCCGTACGATGACGACGACATTGTCGCCCGTCAGCTCCGCGCACGCGGCCAGTCGTGGCTCAGCCTTCTTTCCCCGCTCGACACCGCCAAGGCGAACTCCGCAGAGGCCGTTCTGGTACTGCCACCACGTGTGGCGACAAACGCGACGATTTCCCTTACACGGGCGACTCTGCAGGAAAACGGCGTCACCATTTGCGAGGAGGCCGACCTCTACGGCGCGGCAGCAGCCGCCTACGTCTTTGATGGCGGGAACTCCCTTCTCGCTGCGGCCAGCGCCGTCGCCCACCGCAGCGGTGCCGCGCTGTGGGCTGGTCTCTCCCCAGAGCGCCAGGCTATGCTCAGGGAGATTGCAGACGAGGTACGAGCTGCGGCGGACGACTTTGTGCCGGCGCCGACCGCAGACAACACCCTGGGCGGGGCGACGGTGTGCGCTGTCCTGCAGATCACCCTCAGCGCCTTTGCGGAGGCGTGGGCGGCTTCCCTGCCGCGCCGCGTGGACGCCACCTGCTGGCTCGCCTTCCTACCACAGTATGAGGTGTGGGTGGTGAACGGACACGTTGGGTTGCTAGAGCACCGCTACGGACTCGCGACGTCGCGCGTGCACCTGCTGCACCTGCGTTGGTCTGCTGCGTCGGCGTCGTGGGCAGAGATGCAAGCCGCGCTCATTGGCACGCAGATCAGCGACAACCGTGGTGAAGTGAGCCTCTATGGTGGCCTCGAGGGGAAGGTAGGACATGGTGAGACCGCCTCCTCTGCTGGCTCATTGACCCTCCTGCTCTCACGCATAACGGAAAAGGAAGCTTTCAGCGCAAATCGTGACAACACGAAGGACATTGGAGACGCATCTCTAAACGTTCGTGAGGAGCCGCTGTGCTTGCTGTCTCCCACCCCGTACGACGCCGTCATCGACCTGCTGCGATGGCCGACTTGTGTGTTGAGCAACCCCGTCGCGTCAGAGGTGGCGCTGGAGGACTGGTTGCTGCAGCAGCCTTACGTCCGTGCCCAGCTAAAGGGCGGCAGCGTTGCCTGCTCGCTTGATGCCGTTGTCCAGACAGTTCGCGAAACGCTCTCCATGAACGCCGACCACGCAAAGTCGACACACACCTTGTTTCCTCCCTTTCCGTCTAACCCCCTTTGGGCTCTGCGCTTCACCCAAGCCGAGCGCGACGCCGACATGCACCACGGCTTCATTTGGCTGTACCCCTCCAGCGTCACCCCCGCTGTTCTCGAGGCACTGCCGCAGCTGCTGCTGGGCCACCGCGTGTGTGTGCGGGCCTCCGGTGTGCTGCCGCTGCCCATCGCGACGGAGCGCGAGCTGCTTGACGTGCACCACGACGCCTTCTACAAAAACGCGTACGTCCGGACGGCGGCACAGGTGCCGATCACGGACGCCGAGGCAGCGGCCTTCGCCGCGCACTTCCACCAGGACTGGATCGCCGCCGTGCAACTCGGGCTTGTGCTGAACGCGCAGGAGGCGGAGCAGCGCTACGGTGCCGTGCAGCTTACGACGTGGTGGGACAGCCTCGCTGACGAGCACCAGGCGCAACTCTCCGATCAGCTCTTCGTGGGCTACATCCCTAAGGAAGGGCTCTATGTGATGAACCCTCCGTACAGCTACCGCCGTGCTCGCTTGTACGCCGGCGGCGGCCACGTGGCGTGGTACGCGGTGGAGTGGCCAGCGCAGGAGATGACGTGGTCCGCCTTCTTGACCGATGTGGTGGGTGACACGGACCCCTCCAGCGCGGACCCCGCGTCGCTGCGTGGTCACTTCAGCGCCAACTGGACGCAGTACAGCTTGCCAGGGCAGCCCGACGCCATCGAGTGCGTCCTGCACGCCTCCGACTCACCGCTGGCGGCGCTGGCGGAGCGTTGTCGCTGGTTGGACTGCCGCCCTACGCACGACCCTTACGGGCGTGTCCTCCTCCACGCGGGCGTGCACCCCGCCCTGCTCTCCCTCCTCCTGGCGAACCCGACTCTCTACACGTGCGCGACGGGCACCATGACGGAAGCGTTTCACCTGCTAGAACAGGAGGACGTGCACCAGCTGGCGGCACAGCTTCGTGGCTTTGCGTGCCGCGGCGGCATCCTCGCTATCCCGGCTTGCGTCCCTCTCATCCCACCGCCTGCCATACCCGAAACACCAAAGCACAGCAGCGACTCCACCACTTCCTCCAAGACCCAAACGGAGCCCTACCCTGCCCTGGTGCAGCAGCTGCGTGCGCACCGCGATGTGGCGCTGCAGCAGGCCGTCAACCTCTTTCAACTCGGTGCCTTCGCCCATCCTTTCACCCGCCACAAGTCGTGGCAGCGCAGGATGGGGGAAGACGACGCTGCGCAACATTGCGCGGTGCTGTATCTGGACCCTATCGACGGGGCCGCATCTGATGCGCTGCCCCGCTACATCGAGCAGCACCTGCTAGCCCACGGCATCCACGCCGCATACGCCCGCCACGTACGGTGCGCCAGCGAGGCGGAGGCGGTCGTGCTGCACCGCTGCCACCACCACCGTCTGCACCGCTACGGCGTCGCCGTCCCTGCCGTGGAGACGCTGATGCACAACCTGTACTTCCAGGCACAACTCAAGCAGCACTTTGACGTCTCGCTGCAGAGTCCCGCCGTCATTGTGCGCAACGCGGCTGAGATGGCGGAGGCGCTGCACGGGAGCGGGCAGGACGTTGCCGCGCTGTGGCTGCGCACGAAGCGCCTGTACCCACGCGACACCCTCGTCCTCGCCGACGACTGCGTTGTCCAGCGCGTCCACCCGCGCAAGCCCTTCTTCCTCATCAACGGTGGCGCCATGGCGGCGGAGCAGCTCTTTGCCGCGCAGCAAGCCAACGCCGGGGTGTGGGTGTGGTACCTGCAGTGGAGCTCGGCGGAGCAGCCGGACATGTCGTACGCGCAGCTCGCCCAGCTCATCGCCGGTCTTCAAGGCCCGCGTGGCCCTCTGCGGGCGTGCTGCGACACCTACGGCTGGGCCGGGGCGGTGCACGACGCCACTGCGGTCGGCGACGGTGCAGCTGCTGCCGCCACCGCTGTCGACCTCTGCCCCTCCCTGCACGTCTCCGAGAGTAGCCTCGCCGCCGTGCGCCAGCGTCAGCTGTGGCTGGGGCTGCCCATCTGCACTGACCCCGTGGCGCGGCAGTGGTGCGTCAGCGCGCCGGGCACCGCCGCTGATGAGGGCGACTCGGCACCGCCGTCGCCGTTCCCCCCGCGTGCCCTCGTGCAAGCCCTGCAAGACCCTGTGGTGTCGCACCCAGGCGACAAGGATGAGACGAAGTATCTGTGGGACGCCGTGATCGGCATGGACCGCGCCCACGCACGAGAGCGACTCTACGATTGGTGGGCAGCAACAAGCCAGGTTAACGCGGCAGTAAGCTCTTCTTCAGCGACGACAGCGACGCCAGTGCGTAATTCGGCGGTGCTGGCCTTCATGCCGCAGGTGGCGGCTAATGCGGCGGTGCGCAGCCTTGTCCGTGGCGTCATCGCAGAGAGCGGCCTCCGCATCGACGAGGAGGGCTTCGTGGCGAACCATCAAAGCCGCAAAGCCGGCCACGCCAACGGCCATGACGGCACGGCGCAGCTGCGGCGCACCCTACAGTACCTCTACCCCGAGGACTGGAGCTACGCCACACAGGAGCCCCACCGGCTGCACCTCACCACGGCGGAGCGCGATTGCGTGGCAGACGTGTTCCAGGTGTCGTGGGCCGCCCTGCTCGACAGCGGCCGCGTCCTGCCGGCGTCGCGGGCGACGAAGCGGCTGGGTGGAATGTCGCCAGCTCAACTGCAGCTCTTCGTCAAGGCAGCCAAGAGAGCGGTGTGGGTGCGACCGCACCTGCACGTGGCGGAGCTCGAGGCGTACGGCGTGTACGTGGTCAACGCGCACGTGGCGCACCTCGCAAACGTCATCGCGACCACGGCGGAGCGGCTCCCGCTGCCGTACTACGTTGTCTCCTGGGAGGCGGGCCGCTTCACATCGTGGGCGGAGTGCGTGATGCGGGTGGTGGGTGCGGCGGAGCCCTCGCAGGCCGCGCCGGAGAGCATCGCGGGTCGCGTCAGCGCTGCCTGGGCCGCCCTCGGCCTCCACGCCGCCCCTGCGATGGGGGACTGCGTCGTATGCATGAGTGACGGTCCCGTGCACGGCTTACTGGCCCGGCTACACCTCCGCTGGCCGACCGTGGAGGCCTTGGAGGAGGACGAGCTGGGTGAGTGGCTGTTGAGCAGCGCGGGACCGGGCGTGGTGCCGCTGCTTCGGGAATGGCTGGCAAACCCACAGGTCACCTGCGACGACCGCACCGATGGCGTCCTCACCCACCTCGCGAACTGGGACACAGAGGAGGTAGTCCATCTGCTCACTCGACTCGTGCGAACGGCGCCTACAGACTCGCTTTGGCCGCTGCCCGCAGATCTCGCGGCGGTGCGGCAGGAGGAGAGGGACGCGGAAGGAAAGCGGGCTGCCGAGGCGGCGTGGTGGGCAGCGGTGCAGCGGCGCGATGATTTGCCGGTGCTGCTGCCGCGGCCAGAGCCGGCTGCAACGAGCGCCTCCACAACTTCGGCACGGCAGCTGTGCGACATGAAGAGTTCAACCAACGGCAGCGCGCCCGCGTCCCTGCAATTGCAGCACCGAAACGTTGGCACCCTCATCTTTCTACGTAGCCAGCTGTGCGAAGGCCAGCAGGCACAGCTGCGACAGCACTTGCAGCAGCGTGGAGTATCGGTCACCGTTGTGGCCGAAGAAGAAGAGCAGGAGGCCACGCCGGAGCTGATGGACCGGCTCTTTGCAACAGAGAGTGCGCTGGCAGAGTGCCATAACCTTGCCCGGGTCCTGCAGGAGTCGAACGAGATCGCACCTGTTGACCAGCAGCGCTTCAACACGGTGTTCCGAGACGAGGTCGCGTGGCCGACGTTGCTCGAGAACACTCCGTCCGTCTCCGTCACGGATGACACCGAGGGCAGCGGCTGTGCTGCAGCGATGTCGTCCGACGCGCCACGTGGCCTCTACAGCGCGTCGGATGCAATGCGGAAATGGCGGTGGACACCGCAGGAGCTGTGGGCGCACATTCGCCGTGGCACCTCCATGCAGCTGACCGCCACCATCGAGGTCACGCGTCTCCAGCGGCTGACAACTGCGGAAGCAGATGGCAAAGCCGAAGCGCAACCGCAGTCCACTCAACGTACCGACAGCGGCGGTGATGAGGAGGAGGAGGCAGAGCGGGGCAACGCGGAGGTTGTGCCGTGGGCCGGACACTACGTCGTCAACGGTGCCTATGCTGCCCTGCGCGATGCACTGCAGCCTGTGCCGTCTTTTCAACTGAATGGAGCTGACGAAGGAAAAGCCGACAACGCGACAGCCGCTTCGCCAACTGTCATCTTCTGGGAAGTCTCGTGGGACGCACGAGTCATCGCATGGCGTGACTTTGTGCAGCGCGTCATCGGCTGCCCCGACAGCGCGCGTGCCGCGCACGGCTCCTTCAATGCGCTTCTGCGGGCCGCCAACAGCTCCGCAGAAGGTGAGGGCACGGCCTCGCCGCTCTCATCCCTTGGCGTGGTCGCGGCCACCGGCCCACTGGCCGCTTTCGCCACACGCGCACGCTGGTGCCGCAACGCGCGGAACCGCTACAACGCCTACGTGCCTGATCCCCTCGTCCGCGCGATGGCGGTGGTGGGTGAAGAAGCCTCACCCTCTCTGCTCGACTCCTGGTTGACAAACCCGCTGCTGACAAACGCGATCGACGACAGCTTCTGCCCCCGTCTCTTTGACTACACACGCTGCTGCGACACACCGCTGTTTTTGTCATGGCTACAAAGCACCTCAGGAGCTTCCGCGGCGATGGCGGCTGCGAGTGGCGACTCGGCTTGTTTCGCGCGCAGCTCCTCCAGTAGCGCAGTCAACGATCCAAGCGCGACGGACGCGTTGACTGGCGACGGTGGGCAACAGGCACCTCCTTTGCCGCCGCCACGGATGAAGAAGCAGCTCAATGCGGCCCGCGTGCGTGATGCCTTGCTCCATGCCCGCGTGGAGTCCGACTGGCGCCGCCTGTGGGATTACTACGGCACCTTCGACGCTGCGGACGCTGCGCCGGCTGGCACGTCCGCGTCAGACGCAGCTACAATTGCCGTAGCTGCCGCCCCGTCTTCTGATGCGCCTCCTGAGCACCGCCCAGCCTCCAATGGCGCGGCCGACGCAGTACCTGACACAATCCCTTTTGCCCCCTTCTACCGCGACTTCAAATCCCTCGACAGCCTGGGCGTGCCCAACGTGAGTCACGAGCTCAAACTGCTCTTTCTTGACGTGGAGATTAAGGGCCGTGGTCGCATGACCTACTCGCAGTTTACACACGCACTTTCCTTGTATCAGGCATTGTGAGACAGGAAAGCAGATGTTAATATATTTATTTCTCTTTTTTTTTTTGCTCACCCTGAATCTTTGTGTAAACTCGATTTTTTTGTTGATGTGATAAAATTATTATCTCTTTTTTTTTTCATTAACGAATTGCTTCGTGGAAACAATGATGTATTCTATTTCGTGGCCGGCTCAACGCGGCTATACTTGTACAACAATTATTAAGTTGTAGTAACAGGGGACGGCTAGCAGCTCCCAGTGCGCAAGAGACATCTTGCAATGTTTCGGTTCACCGTTTTATTGTCGCGCTTCCTGAATGCAGAACGAAGAAGAAATGTTAAAGCTTTTTTTCTGTTACATTGTTCACTAACCATGAGCACTCTTTTTTTCGTTCAGAAACAAGAGTTTAGCAAAATTTCAACAAGGTCTGTGTCTGCAATGATTCCGCGTAGTATACAAATATAGATATTGCTCTACCCCTCTTCCTTTTCTCCCTCTTTCTCTTTTTTGCCCCTTTGCCTGCTCACTACGGAAAAGACATATTTGTCAGATTCTTTATCCTTTTGTTCGACTAGATGTACTCTCAAATGACATCTACCCCAGAAAGCACTACAATTAGCGTCAGAAAAGCGGCAGTTTCCGCTTTCTCATTAGCACACGTTGAGCAAGATGCAGAATTTGTGGTGCTTGCCTTCCTGCGCAATTTCCTCGGGGCCGATGGAGCGGGTGGAAGCACGCCAGTCGTTCTCCGTCCGTCGCAACTGTTGACGGTTGCACAAACGTTTTACACCCTCCGCACCGTGTACAGCAGCAACAGAAGGGAGACCGACGACCGTCAAGATTTTTCCACCGCCGCCATGGTGTGTACAGAACGCGACCTCTACTACCGCAACCCCGCCCTGTTTGGCCACCAGCGCCTAGTTCACGGAAGCATTGAGCGACTGTGCCGGTGGTTAGATGCTGCCGCGCTTGCCTCGGCTTTGCAGCGCCGCCACGTGACCTTCAATGACTGCAAATTAGCTCAAATGTTTCTAAAACCGCAGTGTGTATTAACTCAACTTCGACGGTGCTCAGACGACGCCGCAGCAGCAGCAACGACGCCAGCGGCAGCAGACCCACAAATGCCTGCTGTTGCTCATCATCCATACACACGCGAGTCCATTGGTATCACGGCGGCGGCCAAGAGCACCTTGGCGGGTGCCCTTGTGCTGGAACTGCGCCAGCCTCCCGAAACTGTTGACCTCGCTGCTGCCGGCGCGGCCGGCGTGTCTCTCACCTACGCCATTGCCGCTCGTTTGGTTTCGTGCCACCCCGTCGCTGCTGCACCCGCAACCCACGGCCTAGCCCCACCTCCCTCCGCCTTGGTGTTGATTGAGAAAGAAAGCATTTATCACGCGGTCCTGCAGTGCGCGACAAGCACCACGCAGCGGTGGCGCCGCTCCTTCTCCTTCCTCTGCACAAAAGGCTACCCGTGTGTGGCGGCGCAGGCGTGGCTGCGTCGCGTGCACGCCGTGTGGCCGTCGCTTGAACTGCACGTGCTCGTAGACGGTGACCCGCATGGGTTGTGCATCGCCTTGACAGCTATGGGACTGCTCGGCGCACACGCGCGTCACTTGGCAGATATAGACGCCGCAGCACCACTCCTTCCTTTCCACCTCATTGGCGTGTGCCCGTCGCGTGTCTTTAATAGCAGCAAAAACATCAACTCCACCAAGATGAACTATTGTTGTGGCAGCCCAGCGCCACAGTTCACCTTGCCCGCGTCAGCCGGGGCCGCACTCACATGCGAGGATCGACAGGTCTTGCGCCGCTTACGTACAACGCTGGAAAAGGCCTTGAGCAAAGAGGAGAAACAACTTCCGCCAGCCGACTCTTTGGGAATGACGGCAGCGACGGCTCGCCGCACGTTGGAAACGATGCTGCACGAGGTGAGCTGGATGGAAAGATCTAGCGTTAAGTGCGAGTTACAGCTCGCGTGCAAGCCGTACCCAAGCCCTCTGCACTTCATCGATACTTTTATTTCGATGTGACGCTGAGATTCTTCTCGCCAGAACTGCACGGTGTGTCTTTTTGTTTTAGTTTTGTTTTCTCCTGCTTATCGGTGCCATTACCGCACCACTGCTGCTACACTTTTCTGCTTATATACAAGATTAATAAAATAGACGCAAATCTCTTCAGCGAATTCTTTCAAGATCAATCTCAGGTTTTTTTTGCGTTTTGATTGCCAAATGAGCAGGAAGAGAAAAAAAACCGTAGCTGGTTTGCATGCTCATTTTTGTACGAACGATTAGCATACGCTGCACATGGTTTATTCATCTGCCTCGCATAAATTTGCTCACAATCCTCCTTCTCTCACACTTTTGCCACCTTCCCTTTTCGCTCTTTTTCTTACCTTTGTCCACATCGTGAGTTCGTCTTCTAACATTGCACCAGCTTTTGCACGCGAGAGAGCTTTGTCAAAATCACTTTTTCTCTTGGAGCAAGCTTGTGTTGTCGTTTGCAAAGAGCAGGCCTGCCAACTGCGCTTCAACTTCTCAGCATAGAAAAAATCTCCTTTTCTCCTCTCTCTAAATTGTCGCATCTTCACAAGCGTGCTTACCCAACGAGGCCTCAGCCGTCAACTGGCACTGCATCTTTGTTCTTCTTTTTCTGTACGTTTGTTCTTGCACGTTACAAATTTTAGATATTTTAATCTTTTTGCATTGTAAACTTGCCTGTGCGTGTGCGTCTTCCTCCGTTGTTGAACCTGGCACACAACATTTTCTCCGGAGCATTTTCTCTCGATTAAAAGGATTTACACCACGCCTGTTGTTAGCCAGTCTATTTACCTTTCTAGTGTTCTGATTCATAACGACCGGCAGTAGTTTTTGCCATACTTTTTCTTCTTTTTCTCATAGCTCATCGTTTTTTTCATCTCTATCTTCTGCTGTGTGTTTTCGCGCGAACCAACCCGTTGTTTGTTTTTATTACTTTTCTCTTTCTTTCCTTCGTTTAACGTTAGAAACCTAAACAGACCCTGCTTCTTTTATTGTTGACTGAAAGCGCTCACGTGCTTACGGACAGGGTTTTCTACTTATTTCCTCAGTTGTGTGTCCTTCTACTCTTATTTTTGAGCGCGAAAGGCATACGCGCAAAGGAAAAGCACTCTGTTTGTGGCTTCAGGTTCTCTTTTCATCTGCCACGCTCTTGATCTTGTGTGTGTAGCTGGAGTGCAAACAAGCTTTTGTGTGCTCTTCCCTTTCCGGTTCTCAACTCACAGCTTTCGACAAGAGTGAGGCTTACCGTCACCAAAGCAACAATGTCCGGAGTCCGCACCAGCTCGCGCCACCACGAGCGCCCTTCCTCCTCCACAAGACGCCACAGCCGCGACGATGGCGACTACGCGCGTCACGTCGAGGAGCAGCCATCGCGGTCTAGCACGCACCGTCACCGCAGCAGCAGCGGCCGCAGCTCACCTCGAAAGCACCACGATCCCGCCCCACAGGACTCACACCGCTTCCGCCCAGAGGACTACATCCTCGAAGACGGTGTGCCGCCGCTGCGCCGGCAGAGCACGCAGCCGCCGCACCGCCGCACCTCGCCGACCTCCCGCCCTCTTGTGGCGCACCGCGAGGTCGACTCCAGCGTCTACCGCCGCCGCGAGGTGGAGCCGGTGAGCGGGCACGGCCCAGCCGCCTCCACCGCCCGCCGCCCCTCCTCCCGACGCGCCACCCCTGTCGACCCGGCCCTCAGCACGGCCCTTGTGGTGGTGGAGGAGAAGCAGGTCTCGCCGCGGCGCCACGCGGCACAGCAGTCGCCACGCCGGCACTCCGCCCGCGCCTCGCCACGGCGCAGCAGCCGCCACGACAGCCGCATCGAGACCGAAGACGGCGTCGTGCGCAGCCCGCGGCAGCACGTCTCGCCCTCCAAGACAAGTCCGCGTCGCGCGCATCGCC
>MDUD01009004.1:0-13466 GCA_002216565.1 Crithidia mellificae | reverse complement strand
TCAACATTTGACGGAGGCCACGGTGACCTCGCTCGAGCAGGCGATCTTCAACGAATTTGCGGATGTTTGGACCAGAATTAGCTCTGCAGTTTGACCTTGCGTGCTTGTTAGTATGGGCTCGGGTTTTGCCTGCTTCCTTCTTCTTTTCTTTGTCGAACAAGCCAGGGCTCTGTTTCTATAACTTTTTTTTCCTCCTATCTTTTTTATTCCGATGTAATACTTAAGTCTCCGCTATTCAAAATCGAAATGAGAAGCGTTAATGAAAATTGATCGAAAGACTCGACTTGCGTCCGGCTTTGCTTGAAAGCTGCTTTAAAAAAAACTTTTCTGTGAGTGAAAAAAAACCTTTTTTGAATTGAAGTCATTTTCATTCGAGGGCTTGCAGCAGGTGGCAATACCTGCCGCAGTTAATCTGAAAGGCAATCTGCCATCTTTATTTCCATCAAAATTCTCGACAACACTAACTGGATTCTATCTCTTTACCTCCCTCTCTCTGTATCCTACCAAACAGCACTCAACTCACGCATAAACAGCCTTTTTGTTGAATAGTATGTCGGATCATTCAGAGAACGAGTACGAGAGGCCGGCAACGGCAGGGACGTCCAAGGCGCCAAAGGCCGCTTGGGTCGATGATGAAGATGTCTCGGCAGATCAGGCTGTCCCTGCTTTCTTGAAGGAGAGCGACACCAAGCCAGCGTGGGCCCTCAGCGACAGCGCGCGTGCGATGGACCTGCACGACTTGGACGACGACGACGACAATGATGCGGCGGTGCACGGCACCGGTGCCTCCTCCCCGCAGCGCCGTCGTGCCGCGGAGGCGCTCGCCCGCAAGCGCTTTCGCAGCGAAGACCTCGACACCCTCCTCTCCCGCAAGGAGCCCCTGCTCTCGTCGAAGCACGACCGCCCCAGCAGCGGCGTGCCGAAGGTGCTCTCTGTTCTTCCCCTTCCCCGGGACTCGGCGCACACGATTCACTGGCACCGCAACGGCCAGCTCGCGGTGGTCGGCGGCAACCACCACATTTACACCTTCCACGCCGCCGGCGGGTTTGTCGAGCAGCTCTCAAAGATTGAGGTGGGCAAGCGAGTGTCGACGACGGCCCTCTCGGATAGCGGGGAGGAGGTGCTGATCGCCGGGCACGAGGCCTACGCCCCGCAGCTGCTGAACATCGCAACGGAGCAGCTGACCCCACTCGCCTTCCTCGATACCCGCGACACGGCCGTCCACCGCAACGGCCGTCGCGACAACGTTCGTGGTGAGTACTTCATCACGCGGCTCGTGTGCCGGCCAAGCGATCCCATCAGCCGCGGCGTCGCCGTCGCACGCGGGTCAACCGTCACCCTCGCCTCTCTCGCCTCGGGCAGCGTGCAGGGCCACATCACCGTGGATGCCGCGATCACCGACGTCAGCTTCCTCTCCTCGACGGAGATCGCGATTGCGACGAAGAACAAGGTGCTGCTGTACGACGTGCGCAAGTCAAGCCGCTTCACACGCGAGCTGACCGATGAGGGGGCGCTTGGCATTACGACCTGCGCTTTCACGAGCACCACCGGTGCCGCGTCCGCCGCCCGTGCGCGGGCGATGGCGGTGGGCTCCGCCAGCGGCGTCGTCAGCGTGTACGACAGCACCACGCTGCGCTCCGCTGCACTGCCGACAGCGTCAACAGCCGCCGCGCGTCGGCCCACTTTGATGCGAGAGTTGAAGCAGCTGGTGACGCCGATTAACTGTCTCTGCTTTGGTGAGAACAGCCAAGGCGAGGCGGTGCTGGCGTTTGCGACGGGTGGGCAAAAGGGCGGTTTTCGTCTCGCGCGGCTGCCGGAGCTGAACGTGGTGCCGTCGTTCCCGGCGGTGTCGACGCGGCACGGCTTTGTGCAAAGTTTAACGATTGCGCCGACGGTGCCGATTCTCTCCGTCGGGGAACGCCAGAAGGTGACAAACTATGCCCTGTAAGCGGGCACAGTGTGAATTTGCGCCACAAAATAGTTGAAAGCGGATGGAAAAGGTCAAAAGCAGAAATTTCAATCTTGGACGAAAATAATGCCACCTTTATTCCCCCTGTCGTTCTTCATGTTGAGGCCGGTAAACATATAGAATGAGGCGTCGCTGTCGCTGTAACGCCATCTGTTCCTTAATTTCAGAGTTAAGTCTGTTTTTCTAATTCCCAGCTGATCTAATCGTATAACATCTACTTTTAAGCTAACAAAGATATTTGAAGCAACTTGAACTTTGTGTGTTCGTCATCTCGCGTAAAGATGGTAAAAGCGTAGACTTTCAGTGGTTTCAATTCTTGATTATCGCTGGCTAGAATGTAGACGTGTTTGACGATAGTATGACTGATTGTTTGTTTTTCCCTTCATCCTCGCAACTTAGGCTACGGTGCCAAAGGACAATTTGGCCTACTTGAGAGCCTACACACCTCGAAGAGTTCCCATTTACCACTTTGATTAAAAGAATGAGGATGATTTTAGCGTACACGTTTTGCTTTCATTTTAAAACTAGCTGCGCAGTGTTTGCTAGCCTTTATGATCTACTTCCTCCTTCTATTTCTCCACATATTATCCATCGTTACGGTTCGATCATTTGCTGAATTGAGAGCAGCAACAACAAAAAAGAAAACAAAAGATAGAGTCTTGTAACTCGTGTTCTTATCAAAACAACACCATAGAAAATTTGAACTAGATTTTCACACTGCTAGACGCATCTGCGGGAGGCTCATTCAAGTGGCAGCACTAATGCCTGCATCGAAACCGCCCAATCCGGCAATGGCCACCAAGCCGACACCGCCGCCAAAGAAGAATACGGTGGATTACATCGCAAGCAAACTGAGCTACGATACCGCCATCCCTGTCTCCATCTTTGACGATCGAAGTGAGTTTATTGAGCGCTGCAAGCCGTACGACATCATTGACGGTCCCAACCCACTCGACGACGTGCACGACGAGACGGAGTACGTGAGCACCGTACAAACTTTAGGATCCATTAAAGCCGGCGAGAGCGGGGTGAAACATGACAAAGGGGGTGCTTTTATTGCAACCTCAACCTCTTCGACTCGGAGCAGCCGAAAGCGTTCGCGGTCGCCTGTGAAGGGCGGCTCGAGGGCGTCGTCCGTGAAAGGTGAAAGTGAAGACGAAAAAGAGTCCAGCAGCTCTGCTCTGTGCTTTACACGACCGTCTCGCGACGGCTGGGCGGCAGAGCAGCTGCGGGAAGGGCGGCCCTACCAACTTCTCCGCTCCCGTGACATGGAGACACGGGTGCGCTACTTACTCGACGACTGCGATTACAACTGGTGTGCGGCGCAGAACCTGTCGGCGGAAGTGGTGCAGCGCGGGATCACGTACTTGGAGTGGGCCTACGTCTCCTCGCTGCTCACGGCCGCCACGCCGCACGTGGAGGGCCAGGACATGCTCGTCGCTGAGGAGAGTCTGTCTCCGCTTGGCTCGTCGTTTGCCGGCTCTGCGGCTGGTGAAAACGGATCTTCGTCAGCTTTTCACAGCAGTAACGTCAGCGGACACGGCACCGGTAAGGGTTGCGTGGCGAGCGGAGAGAGCAACGATGCCGTGTCGTCGCCAACCGCCGCCGCCATCACCAGGCTCAGTCGAAGTCGGCAGCAGAGCGAGCGGGAGAAGCACGCGGCGACGGCCAACGCGTCGGCCTTTACGTGTGCGCTGTGCTCGAAGAGCGTGCAGCTGCTCGCGCAAGAACACGACAGTAGTGAGACTGCCCCAGAAGGGAGCACACGAGCAGCAGCAGGTCGAAGCCGCGGCGGCGCCGTTGCAGGGAGCCGAGGCCGCGGCGGACGAGGAAAGGGTAGCGCAGCTGCGTCGTCGTCCGCAGGTGTGAGTCCGAGCGTTGGCCGAGCACGATCACGTGGCGCGCTGGGGCTTCACGTCTCCACGACAAACCCGCTCACTGGAAATCCTGGTGGCACCAGCAGCGGTTCCGGTGCGTTTCCGTCGTACGACCTGCAGCACCAGGGGCTGCGGTGCTGCGAGTGCGGCGTGGTGGCGCACCTCCGCTGTTGGTTTTTGACAGGACCACCGCGGCTGCCCGAGATGTGGACGTGTGATGGGTGCACAAACTACGCCCAGCACCGCAAGCGCAGCGCTGGCGTGTGCTGCATGTGCGGGCGAATGGGCGGGGTGCTGCTCCCCTACGTCAGCTCCGCGGCTGCGCTGCGCGACGACGGCGATAACGGCGGCGGCGGAACCAGCGGCAGCACAGACCCGTCATCTCCACTGCAAGCGCAACTCCACCATCACCACCACAGCAGCGGCGCCGGCGGTTTCAGCTCCACCCCAGTTGCGCA
Source organism: Crithidia mellificae (assembly GCA_002216565.1). NCBI lineage: Eukaryota > Euglenozoa > Kinetoplastea > Trypanosomatida > Trypanosomatidae > Crithidia > Crithidia mellificae. The sequence goes on along the minus strand of MDUD01009004.1, from coordinate 9,162 downwards.
GTCCGACATGGTCTGCCACGCCGTCTGCGCGCTGACGATGCCGGAACTGGCGATTCAGCCGAAGAGCACGGTGCTGCGACGCAACGGACTGGTGGACATGGAGGAACGCCCCTACGTGTACGCACTGCGGCGGGTGGGGAAGCAGAAATACGCGATGCACTGCGTCTTCTGCGAGCACGGCGGCACCGGCCGCTGCGTACAGTGCCACCACCCGCACTGCTTCGAGGCGATGCACGCCTCCTGCGCGGCGGAGGCGCACACGGTGGATTGTCACACCACTAACGTCGCGGCCTCTCCATCGGGCTTCGTGCCGCACGGTGGAAAGGACCCGCACGGTCTCTCCCTTGCCGACGCCATGAGCGGCCCGTCTTCACCTGGGGGCTCTGCGAGCGCGAGCTCGACGGCGAAGACGGCAGCTGGAGCGCTGACCGGAAGCGGCGGTCCCGCCTTGTGTTGGTCAAGCTGTTCCACGTACTGCCGCAAGCACTACGGCTACTCCGTGAGCAACGCGGTGGGGTCGGCCGCGCTTGGCGACAAGGCCGAAGCCGAGGCGTTGGCCCTCGACCTGACGGGGCTGCTGACCGGTGGAGACGGCATCACCTCTCCGGTTGTGCAGAAGCGCGGACGTGGCCGACCGCCGGTGGCCCTCGTGCAGCAACGCGAGGCGGAGCGGGAGTTGATTCAGCGGCTGCACGCGTACTGGGTGGAGCGGCGGGAGCAGCGGCGCCGTGCGTCGGGTCAGCTCGTGAGTGAGATCAACGCACGGCTGCGCCCCGTCGTGGAGGCGGCGCTGCGTCCGGAAATTGTTAAGGTCTCTGCGGATAAAGTGCGCCTCTCGCACTTCTTGAGTCTCGTGCCGGAGTGGCAGTGGCAGCTCGTGGCGATTGTGGAGGGGGAGCTGCCGTTGCCGGATGAGGAGTACGATGATGTGCAGAAGTATCGCAAGGTGGCCCACACGCGCCGCTCCGGCAACACGCGTAGTCTATACGACCGCATGTCGGTGGCATCAACACAGCTGGACCTCATGTGCCGTCTGACGGCTTCAATGAAGCAGGCGTGTCGGCTACGTCGCGCCAGTGCTGAGTTAGAGGTGGACTCATTGCGCAAGCTTTGCAATTGGAAGTCATGATGACGTGACTGCAGAGCGAGCCTTGTGTTATTAAAAATATGTTTTTTAAAACAGTTGTTTCCAGAGTAAGACCTTCATAGAGCCTTCTTTTATACTTGCAACGTGTACCACTATTAGCGTCCCTTGCTTTTTAGCGATCAAAAACAAAATGCAAAAATCAAAGCGTATTATTGTTGTAGGCAAACGGCAAAGCTTCACGCGTCTTTCAACCTGAAGCATGCTTAACGCGTCTTTTTCTCCTTTTTGCTCTTTTGAGCACTAAGGATAGCTATTGTCGTGTGAGGTGGCAGGTCTAATTTTTCTTTTTTCTACAATAATAGATTTGATACACTCAACATCGCTGCGTTCGTTAGCCAATTTTGCCACGATGGGTGGAACTGTATGCAACTTTCCCATCTTCGTTTTGTGACACCGATTCACCATTTTCTTCTTATTTTTTACCTTGTTGTACACCTACAGCGCTTTCAGGCTAAGACCAGCGCGCCCACACACACTCACACACCCAGAAACATAGATCTTATATAATTTGCTTTAGACGTTATCGCAGCACTTGTTGCGATGCGGGTACACACGTATCACAAACACGCAGTTCAGCGCAACAGTCCCTTTCTGCACGGTCTGCTCTCCCTGCACACCATTTTCTCCATCTGCTACTCGGCTCCCATCTTCTTCACGTTCCTGGGGCTGCGATGGCAGCGGTCAAACACCACCCTTAGCCAGAAGGAATGGATGATCTGCGTGCTCATCATCTGGTTCTGCGCGGAGGTTGGACGGTTGTATCTTGGCAGACTGGCAAATCGACAGACTCTCTTTGGTGAGCTTATTGGCTTTCTGACCATGACGGTTGTGCCTCAGATTGTGTTGATGGGCGTTTTGTTCGGGCTGCTGCCAGACCGCAACGATCTAGAGTATGGCGTGTGCATCACACAGCTGATTTTGTTAGGCCTTGAAGGCTGCGCCGCCATCGAGCTGCTCATGCGCATAACCCGCAACAACGTCATTGACTTCTACGTTGCGCTCGGCTCACCGTACACTGAGTAAGAAGACGTATGTTATTTTACATTGAACAGAAATAGAGATAGATCTCTGTACAATTTGTTGTGAATGCTGATTTCAGTTTTCATTTCGACCGTTGCTGTTATAGATAGATACAAGTGTTAAATCCACAATGATTAAAAGTCTATATTTAAAGCTTTACATCTCAACCTTAGTAAAAGAAAAAACATGTTACTATTTTTTTTTTTTAGTCATGCTTGGAAAAATGTATGAGGCTGCGTGTTGCTGACTTGTTGCCACATTCGATTTTTTCTGTGACTTGATGGACGTATTGTGTGTTTGTAAACGCCACGCATTCAGGCCGTTTCTCCTCGCTTTTTCCCCGCTCGTGATGTTGCAATACTTCTCCCTTCTTCCTTTTTCTGTTTTTCTTTTGTTTCTATTATAACATTATAACTAAAGTTTTACCAGTTAAAAACAAAATCTGCTCAACTGACGGTTTGAAGCATCTCTAGCTTTTTCAGTCTGAAAATAATATACCAACACACAGAAATCTATTTACGAATTAAAATGGAGGTTTCACATGACTTGTGGACGCTGGTCGAAGCAGCACGTCATCAGCAACCACAGCTCACATCCTCAAGCAGGAGCACCCTCGCGCAACGCTTTGCTACGTCTGTCGAAGAGCAGCAGACCAGCGCATCTCTTCTCAGTACCTCACGCACCATCAGCGATGCTGTCGTGGCCGCCCTCTCCCGCGCCTCCGCCCACGTGCACGCCACTGTGGCTGCCCTCGACACAGCCACGCCAAGCTCCACCGCGCACCTGCAGAGTAGCCTGCTGCTGTCCGATGCGGAGCTGCTGTCGGTGAGCAGCTCCTTGAAGGCGTTCACGGAGACGCTGGTCAAGGTGCACGCGGTTGCAACCGGGAAGGGCAAGGGTAAAAAGGCGCCCGCAAAGAAAACAACGGACGAAGTGAGTGGAACGGCCCCATTGTCGTCCTCCTCACTGGACACCGAAATGGCGAGGCTAAACGCGGGGACGGGCCTGGTAGCGCACCTGCAATACGCCATTAGCATTCAAGAGCAGCGCGTGGCGGCCAAGCGCCTGCAGGTGGCCCTCGCGAAGGAGGAGTTGGCCCTTTACAAGACCGAGCTGTTTTTGTTTGGCCACTGCGGCGTACTCTCGTGCTCTGACGCGGTGGCAGCGCAGCTGGCGCAGTATCGGCCCTCCTCACCCGCTGCCGCACTCTCCACTTCCCCTTCCCCGTTGCTCTACGGGTCCAAGCTGCAGGTACAATCGAGCGCAGCAGATAACGTGCGAGGAGGCGGCGGGGGGCCACACTCTAGATCTCCTTTGCCCTCTTCAGACTCTTCCACAGCGCGGACGACATCGCCCAAGCCTTCACGCTCCGGCTTTAGCACGACGTTTCGCGTGGTAGACGGGATGATGCAGCGGGCCGCGCAGACGGTGAAGGCGGCGGGGAGCCACGCCGACTCCGCGCTGCACGTGGCGCTCACCGGCAGTCAAGCAGCGGCGCGGCAGCTGTTGAACGTCGGAACCTCCTCTGTTGACGGAATTGTCATGTTCGGCGCGGGCGGTGACCGCGGTCGCGGAGCACCGTCCACAGCCGGCAGTTCCGCGAGCGCACCCACTCGTCTCGATGCCCGCACGCTGCCCTTGCCCCTGCTGCCCCAGGATGAGCTGTCGAAGGAGGAGGAGACGCGGCTGCAGGAGCAGAGCCAGGCGCTGCTGCAGCTCCAACACGAAGCCACCGCGCAAGACGCCAAGGCGGTGGAGGCTTCGATTCGCGAACTGTCGCAGCTGACTTCGCTGATGAATGAGCAAGTCGTGCAGCAGACAGAGCAGTTTTCAATTCTGGTGCGCAACACGGAGACGGCACACACAAACGTGCAGAAGGCGGTAGGTGAGGTGAAGAAGCCACTGCATGCGTTTTGGAATCCGACGCGGCAGCTAATCGCTTTGCTCTGGGCTTGCATGGCTCTAGTGCTGGCCGTGAACTGGGTTTCTCGATAATCTTTCCTTTGTTGCCTTAAATTGAAAGAGAATCTGATACACTTTGTTTTCTGCCTTTGTAACCTACCGATTTACACATCTTTAATTGAATGTTGCATTGTAAGAAGCTCACTGCTTTTTGTACCTCAAAACTAATCGCGTTAATGACATCACATTGCTCTTTGTACGGTTGCTAATTGTTGTTGTGATGCGACCAAAGGTTTTTTTGTTGTGACCTTGAATGCTGTTACTTCCGCAATTTAGACATAGTCTCATTTGCTCAATAAGCTGGCGCAAAAAATTTTTTTTTTAAGGATCAAAAAAATCTTCTTTTCTACTTTCTCCACTTGCATTAGCACGGTCTTTTAATTCCCTTGTTGTGCGTCACGAGGGCTGAAGTTTCGTTCAGTATTGTCTTAGCTACTGAAATTAGTCCCTTCTCCTTTCAAAGCAACAAGTGTTGGCTTGAGGTTATTGTTGTCCTTCAAAGCAACTACCTTAGCTGTTATTACTCTTGAATTTTGTTAACGGCATCGATCAACTTAACTGTTTACGCAGATAATAAAAAAGCTTAATTTGCAACCTCATATTTTCTTTAATTACTAGAAGCTCTCTCACCAAAAAATTCAGATACACACACAAACACACACACAGACAAGCAAATGCTTCTCCGCGCGACCTTTCGCAACGCCGCTTTTCGCTCTCGGCGAGCGACGCTGCAGACGAGACTCGCAGTCGCAACGCCGCAGCGTTGTTTCTCCACCGCACGCGTGTGCCTTTCCGGCCAGAGCGGCTCCAGCGTTCACGGATCATCCGATGGCGCCTCCGCGGGGTCACCGGCCATGCCGCAGGGCTTCCGCAAAGAAAGTCGCTTCACCCGTTCCAACGCCGCCAGTGCTCAAGAGACCGCTGGGAAAACAGGCCGTGGCAGCCATGCGCCAAATTATGGCTCTGGCAGTGGGTCACGGGAGGCGGGCTTCACCGCCACAAGTAGAGATGATGCGGCGCCGCAGCTAAGCGTGGAGACGCTGCTGGACAACCTCACCTATACCCGCGAGGCACAATCACACCGTGGGCTCACCTTGTACCTCCAGCGCGTCCAAGGCGTCCTGCGGCGCAGCCGTCACCCGGCCGTCGCCACCACCGCGCGCGCGGAGCTGCAGAAGGTTTTTCTGCCTGGCGTAAAAGGCATCGACGGGTCGACAGTCACGCTGCTACTGCAGACGCTGCGCGTGGCACACGTGTCAAAGGATGCGGCGCTCCTGCAGGACGCCGTGGCGTGGCTGAGCCTGTACGGCTACCACCTCCCCTTTGGGCAGTACATCCGAGTTGTGGAGCTGCTCGATTACTTTCACGTGCCACTGGCGGAGGAGTGGGTGCGCACGCTCCCGCAGCGACTGGCGCTGCGAGACGTGCCGGCGCTCTCGGCTGAGCACGCCGTCACGCTGCTTGCAGCACTGCTGCCCTGTTTGCGCTTTCCCACGCCCACGCTCACGACCGCAACACAAACTGATGCCGCATCGGGCGGCGCGGCTACGTCACGGAAAAGTGCTGTAGAGGTGGACGACGGCACGGCGGCGGATCGAGCTCTGCTGGAGCTTGCGGAGCACCTGCGCGAGCGGTGCTCAAATTCTGAACTGGTGTCTTGCGACCCGCCTCTCGTGGTTCAGCTGCTGCAGAGCCTCACTTTGTTTCGGGTCTCCCGTGAGTGGCAGCTGGTGCCTGATAAAGAAGCGTGGTCGTCCCTGCAAGAGGCCGTGTGCGCCGCCGCAGCGGCACCCGCGTTTGTGAGAGGACTGGACGTGACAAAAACCGTCGAGCTGCTGGATCTGCTGGTGCGGGTACGTGTATCGCAGGCGGATGAGGAGGCCGTGAGCGCAGATGGCGCTTCTGCAGAGGCTGGTGCGCCGGCGGCGAAACAGCTTGAATTTGCCTTGGCAGCCAAGCTGGAGGCGGCTCTAAAAGTGCTCGCCAGCGCGGGTGCTGAAACTTCTGCGGAGCTGCCCGCTCCGTGGAGGCTGCAGGACGTGCGAACGCTGTGGCGTGCTTCCGTCCTGCACACAAGCCGCAAGGCAAGGGATGCGCCGCAACAGGGAGCCAATGCGGTTGATAACGTGGTGTGGACACGCAGCCGCGATGTGCTACTGGCTTTCATTTCGCAGTGTTTTAGCACGCACGAGAGCGACTTGGGTATGGCGGAGATGGCGTTTGCCGTGGCTCGAAGCTGCGCCGCGAGCAGCAGGGCAGGTGCCCAGCACGTGTGTGGCGCCTTGCCAGAGACGAGCGGCGAGGCGACGTCAGCTCCTGCAGAGACAGACTCGTCGTTGGTGACGCTGACGGATTGCTTGCCTTCTACCTTTGTACGCTCGCTTGTGGACAGTACCTCAGAGCAGCTGCGCGCGAGTACTGTAACGTGGACGTCCCTCATCGTGCAGGATGCCGTGGCCCTGTTTGAGCGCAGCACCGACGCTGCTCACCGCGCGTTAGCTCTGCAGCTGGCGCAGCGGTGGTACAAGGAGCTTCAGAGTCGAGCGCAAGAGGGCACGCGGGTGCTGCCGGATGACCTCCTTGCTTTCTTCCACGCCGAACTTCTGCGAAAGGAGCGAGTCGGGGTAGACGCAGCGGTCACCGCCTCCCTGCGCCGCTGGAGCGTCTCAGAGGTGCTTTACTTCTTCTCACGTCTCAGCACGGCGGCAATTGTGAATACAGCAGCAGCAGCAGCAGCAGCGGCAGCGGCATCATCAGCACCTGCAACAGTCGGGGCAGACGGCGTTCAAAGCTCCGCCGGCACTGTGGGGAGTAGCAGTACGAGTAGTAACGGTGGTGCTGGTGGTGGTGGTTTGGAAGTGGCAGCGGTGTTGCGGCAGGCCGGCACGGCTCTGTGCACCTACGCCTCGAAGGCCTCGGCGGCGCAGCTGGCGACGCTCGTGGAGTGCTACGGCGCGGCTCACGTGCGGAACGACGACTTCTGCGAGGCCGCCGCACGCCGTCTGGGGGAACTACTTGATGTGAACCTTTCCTCATCGACCCGTCACGTGGGCTTTTCCTCCATCAGCGCCAATCGCGACGCCTCTGCTGAAGGCTACGACGAGGGCAGCGAAGGTGCCGCCCGCTCGTCCGCAGTTGGCGAGGATGATCGTGTTAGTGGTGGTAATGGCCAGGAGGGCAGTGGGTCTCTTTCGAGTGCGTCGCCCGTTACGCTGCCGCAACTCACGCAGATCCTGCGCTCCTTTGCGCTGATGGAGGTGCGACAGACACGCCCGTTCATCGACGCCGCGCCGCACGTCACGCTCGCCGCTGCGGAGGACCAGGGCAGTGCGCAGGACATCACGCAACTGCTGGCCGCCTACGCAAAGATGCTCATCTGGAACTACCCGGTGTTCCGCGCGTTGGCGGAGCGCCTGTGCCGCATCCGCCGCGAAGATGTGCGGTTGACGGAGCTGGTGACGGCGCAGTTGGCGCTGCTGCGGATGGACGTGGCACTGCCGGCGGTCACGGAGCGCTTCTACGAAGCTCTCACGGAGCAGTACGGCGCGGCCTCCCGTCACAAAACAGCACAGCAGACCGGCCTTCACGTGCTGCGAGGGGAGTCGCCCCAGCCGACGCCCCGTGCCGCGCTGAGTGACGCAGTGATGCAGCTGTCGGTCCTCTCGCGGCTGCGCGGCCGCTCACACGTGGCGGCACCGGAGGAGAGTGTTATTGCGGGCCTTGTTGAGTTCATTGTGCAGAGGGCGGAGCTGCTGCGCGTGGCGGAGTTGGCGGAAGTCTTGCTCTCCCTCGCACGCCTCGACGAGGGCCACTCCACCGCTTTCGCCACGTTGACCGTGCGCACGCTGGGGCTGCTGCCAACGGCGCCGCCGCGCGTGATGGCGCACATTGCAGAGGCCTACGCCCTGGCCAACCGCGGCGACGACGCCGAGCTCTTCACGCTGATCGCGGAGCGGACGATCGCGATGCGGCACGAGATGGCCGCCGTCACCATTGCCAGCATCCTCGCGGCGTTTGCCCGCGCCGGGGTGCGGCACGATCGCCTGTTTATCGAAGTCATTCCGCGTGTGCGCCACGTCGGCACCTACGGCACGCCCCGCGACGTCGTGAACGTTGTGAGCGCTTACGCCGCGGTGAATCTGTGGCACTACAAGCTCTTCGCCAAGCTGGCCGATCGCGCCGTTCAGCTGCGTTCCGATTTCCGGGTGACGGAGCTGGTGCGGCTCCTGCAGTCCTACGCCGCGGTGCAGATGCGGTACGACGTCCTCTTTACGGAGTTTGCCCCGCGCATTCAGACGCTGGCCCACCTCCTGACGCCGTCGGACTTGGCAGGCGTGGTGTCGAGCTACAATCAGCTGAACATCCCGTGTGTGCCGGTGTGGAAGGCGACGGCGTCGCGTGCGGTGGTCGTGGCGGACGCGTTCACAGAAGCGGAGGCGGAGCAGCTGCTGGATGCCTACTCGACGCAGGGTTACTACGATGCCGAGTGTGTGAAGACGTTGACGGCGCGCTTCCCCGCCCTGGCAAGCATTCCCTTTGAGACAAAGGAAGCTGAATTGTCCGACAACAAGGCCGTGGATCAGGAGCAGCACGAGGCGGCGAAAAGCTGAACGCTTTTTCATCAGTTGATTCGGGGCGAGGATCAGTGTTATTTTGGGTGAATAACGCCGGTCTGTGTGGAAAAGATTGCTAGCTCACCCGTATACAAGTGAGCTGGTGCTGTTGCACTTCTTGTGAGAGGAAAGAAAGTAAAACATAAAATTCAAAGCGGACTTCACTGCAATTGGCCGCTGACCTTGTTTTTACCCTCAAATCGCTGGCAGAATGGGTGCTAAGTTTCTTTTGAATAGACCTTATTGATCATCTGTTGTTGTTGTTTTATTCTTGTGCGTATAGAGCCTTTTGATCGTTGCAGATTCTTCTTTTGCAAGTGCTAAATTATATTACAAGAAAAGAAAAGAGTTAAGGGTTGTTCTGTTCCCTTCGGAGCAGTAGTTCCCCTGATTGTGTTTCGTCTACCTCCTTTTTTTTTT
>MDUD01009003.1:0-13481 GCA_002216565.1 Crithidia mellificae | reverse complement strand
TCAACATTTGACGGAGGCCACGGTGACCTCGCTCGAGCAGGCGATCTTCAACGAATTTGCGGATGTTTGGACCAGAATTAGCTCTGCAGTTTGACCTTGCGTGCTTGTTAGTATGGGCTCGGGTTTTGCCTGCTTCCTTCTTCTTTTCTTTGTCGAACAAGCCAGGGCTCTGTTTCTATAACTTTTTTTTCCTCCTATCTTTTTTATTCCGATGTAATACTTAAGTCTCCGCTATTCAAAATCGAAATGAGAAGCGTTAATGAAAATTGATCGAAAGACTCGACTTGCGTCCGGCTTTGCTTGAAAGCTGCTTTAAAAAAAACTTTTCTGTGAGTGAAAAAAAACCTTTTTTGAATTGAAGTCATTTTCATTCGAGGGCTTGCAGCAGGTGGCAATACCTGCCGCAGTTAATCTGAAAGGCAATCTGCCATCTTTATTTCCATCAAAATTCTCGACAACACTAACTGGATTCTATCTCTTTACCTCCCTCTCTCTGTATCCTACCAAACAGCACTCAACTCACGCATAAACAGCCTTTTTGTTGAATAGTATGTCGGATCATTCAGAGAACGAGTACGAGAGGCCGGCAACGGCAGGGACGTCCAAGGCGCCAAAGGCCGCTTGGGTCGATGATGAAGATGTCTCGGCAGATCAGGCTGTCCCTGCTTTCTTGAAGGAGAGCGACACCAAGCCAGCGTGGGCCCTCAGCGACAGCGCGCGTGCGATGGACCTGCACGACTTGGACGACGACGACGACAATGATGCGGCGGTGCACGGCACCGGTGCCTCCTCCCCGCAGCGCCGTCGTGCCGCGGAGGCGCTCGCCCGCAAGCGCTTTCGCAGCGAAGACCTCGACACCCTCCTCTCCCGCAAGGAGCCCCTGCTCTCGTCGAAGCACGACCGCCCCAGCAGCGGCGTGCCGAAGGTGCTCTCTGTTCTTCCCCTTCCCCGGGACTCGGCGCACACGATTCACTGGCACCGCAACGGCCAGCTCGCGGTGGTCGGCGGCAACCACCACATTTACACCTTCCACGCCGCCGGCGGGTTTGTCGAGCAGCTCTCAAAGATTGAGGTGGGCAAGCGAGTGTCGACGACGGCCCTCTCGGATAGCGGGGAGGAGGTGCTGATCGCCGGGCACGAGGCCTACGCCCCGCAGCTGCTGAACATCGCAACGGAGCAGCTGACCCCACTCGCCTTCCTCGATACCCGCGACACGGCCGTCCACCGCAACGGCCGTCGCGACAACGTTCGTGGTGAGTACTTCATCACGCGGCTCGTGTGCCGGCCAAGCGATCCCATCAGCCGCGGCGTCGCCGTCGCACGCGGGTCAACCGTCACCCTCGCCTCTCTCGCCTCGGGCAGCGTGCAGGGCCACATCACCGTGGATGCCGCGATCACCGACGTCAGCTTCCTCTCCTCGACGGAGATCGCGATTGCGACGAAGAACAAGGTGCTGCTGTACGACGTGCGCAAGTCAAGCCGCTTCACACGCGAGCTGACCGATGAGGGGGCGCTTGGCATTACGACCTGCGCTTTCACGAGCACCACCGGTGCCGCGTCCGCCGCCCGTGCGCGGGCGATGGCGGTGGGCTCCGCCAGCGGCGTCGTCAGCGTGTACGACAGCACCACGCTGCGCTCCGCTGCACTGCCGACAGCGTCAACAGCCGCCGCGCGTCGGCCCACTTTGATGCGAGAGTTGAAGCAGCTGGTGACGCCGATTAACTGTCTCTGCTTTGGTGAGAACAGCCAAGGCGAGGCGGTGCTGGCGTTTGCGACGGGTGGGCAAAAGGGCGGTTTTCGTCTCGCGCGGCTGCCGGAGCTGAACGTGGTGCCGTCGTTCCCGGCGGTGTCGACGCGGCACGGCTTTGTGCAAAGTTTAACGATTGCGCCGACGGTGCCGATTCTCTCCGTCGGGGAACGCCAGAAGGTGACAAACTATGCCCTGTAAGCGGGCACAGTGTGAATTTGCGCCACAAAATAGTTGAAAGCGGATGGAAAAGGTCAAAAGCAGAAATTTCAATCTTGGACGAAAATAATGCCACCTTTATTCCCCCTGTCGTTCTTCATGTTGAGGCCGGTAAACATATAGAATGAGGCGTCGCTGTCGCTGTAACGCCATCTGTTCCTTAATTTCAGAGTTAAGTCTGTTTTTCTAATTCCCAGCTGATCTAATCGTATAACATCTACTTTTAAGCTAACAAAGATATTTGAAGCAACTTGAACTTTGTGTGTTCGTCATCTCGCGTAAAGATGGTAAAAGCGTAGACTTTCAGTGGTTTCAATTCTTGATTATCGCTGGCTAGAATGTAGACGTGTTTGACGATAGTATGACTGATTGTTTGTTTTTCCCTTCATCCTCGCAACTTAGGCTACGGTGCCAAAGGACAATTTGGCCTACTTGAGAGCCTACACACCTCGAAGAGTTCCCATTTACCACTTTGATTAAAAGAATGAGGATGATTTTAGCGTACACGTTTTGCTTTCATTTTAAAACTAGCTGCGCAGTGTTTGCTAGCCTTTATGATCTACTTCCTCCTTCTATTTCTCCACATATTATCCATCGTTACGGTTCGATCATTTGCTGAATTGAGAGCAGCAACAACAAAAAAGAAAACAAAAGATAGAGTCTTGTAACTCGTGTTCTTATCAAAACAACACCATAGAAAATTTGAACTAGATTTTCACACTGCTAGACGCATCTGCGGGAGGCTCATTCAAGTGGCAGCACTAATGCCTGCATCGAAACCGCCCAATCCGGCAATGGCCACCAAGCCGACACCGCCGCCAAAGAAGAATACGGTGGATTACATCGCAAGCAAACTGAGCTACGATACCGCCATCCCTGTCTCCATCTTTGACGATCGAAGTGAGTTTATTGAGCGCTGCAAGCCGTACGACATCATTGACGGTCCCAACCCACTCGACGACGTGCACGACGAGACGGAGTACGTGAGCACCGTACAAACTTTAGGATCCATTAAAGCCGGCGAGAGCGGGGTGAAACATGACAAAGGGGGTGCTTTTATTGCAACCTCAACCTCTTCGACTCGGAGCAGCCGAAAGCGTTCGCGGTCGCCTGTGAAGGGCGGCTCGAGGGCGTCGTCCGTGAAAGGTGAAAGTGAAGACGAAAAAGAGTCCAGCAGCTCTGCTCTGTGCTTTACACGACCGTCTCGCGACGGCTGGGCGGCAGAGCAGCTGCGGGAAGGGCGGCCCTACCAACTTCTCCGCTCCCGTGACATGGAGACACGGGTGCGCTACTTACTCGACGACTGCGATTACAACTGGTGTGCGGCGCAGAACCTGTCGGCGGAAGTGGTGCAGCGCGGGATCACGTACTTGGAGTGGGCCTACGTCTCCTCGCTGCTCACGGCCGCCACGCCGCACGTGGAGGGCCAGGACATGCTCGTCGCTGAGGAGAGTCTGTCTCCGCTTGGCTCGTCGTTTGCCGGCTCTGCGGCTGGTGAAAACGGATCTTCGTCAGCTTTTCACAGCAGTAACGTCAGCGGACACGGCACCGGTAAGGGTTGCGTGGCGAGCGGAGAGAGCAACGATGCCGTGTCGTCGCCAACCGCCGCCGCCATCACCAGGCTCAGTCGAAGTCGGCAGCAGAGCGAGCGGGAGAAGCACGCGGCGACGGCCAACGCGTCGGCCTTTACGTGTGCGCTGTGCTCGAAGAGCGTGCAGCTGCTCGCGCAAGAACACGACAGTAGTGAGACTGCCCCAGAAGGGAGCACACGAGCAGCAGCAGGTCGAAGCCGCGGCGGCGCCGTTGCAGGGAGCCGAGGCCGCGGCGGACGAGGAAAGGGTAGCGCAGCTGCGTCGTCGTCCGCAGGTGTGAGTCCGAGCGTTGGCCGAGCACGATCACGTGGCGCGCTGGGGCTTCACGTCTCCACGACAAACCCGCTCACTGGAAATCCTGGTGGCACCAGCAGCGGTTCCGGTGCGTTTCCGTCGTACGACCTGCAGCACCAGGGGCTGCGGTGCTGCGAGTGCGGCGTGGTGGCGCACCTCCGCTGTTGGTTTTTGACAGGACCACCGCGGCTGCCCGAGATGTGGACGTGTGATGGGTGCACAAACTACGCCCAGCACCGCAAGCGCAGCGCTGGCGTGTGCTGCATGTGCGGGCGAATGGGCGGGGTGCTGCTCCCCTACGTCAGCTCCGCGGCTGCGCTGCGCGACGACGGCGATAACGGCGGCGGCGGAACCAGCGGCAGCACAGACCCGTCATCTCCACTGCAAGCGCAACTCCACCATCACCACCACAGCAGCGGCGCCGGCGGTTTCAGCTCCACCCCAGTTGCGCAGTCCGACATGGTCTGCCACGCCGTCTGCGCGCTGACGATGCCGGAACTGGCGATTCAGCCGAAGAGCACGGTGCTGCGACGCAACGGACTGGTGGACATGGAGGAACGCCCCTACGTGTACGCACTGCGGCGGGTGGGGAAGCAGAAATACGCGATGCACTGCGTCTTCTGCGAGCACGGCGGCACCGGCCGCTGCGTACAGTGCCACCACCCGCACTGCTTCGAGGCGATGCACGCCTCCTGCGCGGCGGAGGCGCACACGGTGGATTGTCACACCACTAACGTCGCGGCCTCTCCATCGGGCTTCGTGCCGCACGGTGGAAAGGACCCGCACGGTCTCTCCCTTGCCGACGCCATGAGCGGCCCGTCTTCACCTGGGGGCTCTGCGAGCGCGAGCTCGACGGCGAAGACGGCAGCTGGAGCGCTGACCGGAAGCGGCGGTCCCGCCTTGTGTTGGTCAAGCTGTTCCACGTACTGCCGCAAGCACTACGGCTACTCCGTGAGCAACGCGGTGGGGTCGGCCGCGCTTGGCGACAAGGCCGAAGCCGAGGCGTTGGCCCTCGACCTGACGGGGCTGCTGACCGGTGGAGACGGCATCACCTCTCCGGTTGTGCAGAAGCGCGGACGTGGCCGACCGCCGGTGGCCCTCGTGCAGCAACGCGAGGCGGAGCGGGAGTTGATTCAGCGGCTGCACGCGTACTGGGTGGAGCGGCGGGAGCAGCGGCGCCGTGCGTCGGGTCAGCTCGTGAGTGAGATCAACGCACGGCTGCGCCCCGTCGTGGAGGCGGCGCTGCGTCCGGAAATTGTTAAGGTCTCTGCGGATAAAGTGCGCCTCTCGCACTTCTTGAGTCTCGTGCCGGAGTGGCAGTGGCAGCTCGTGGCGATTGTGGAGGGGGAGCTGCCGTTGCCGGATGAGGAGTACGATGATGTGCAGAAGTATCGCAAGGTGGCCCACACGCGCCGCTCCGGCAACACGCGTAGTCTATACGACCGCATGTCGGTGGCATCAACACAGCTGGACCTCATGTGCCGTCTGACGGCTTCAATGAAGCAGGCGTGTCGGCTACGTCGCGCCAGTGCTGAGTTAGAGGTGGACTCATTGCGCAAGCTTTGCAATTGGAAGTCATGATGACGTGACTGCAGAGCGAGCCTTGTGTTATTAAAAATATGTTTTTTAAAACAGTTGTTTCCAGAGTAAGACCTTCATAGAGCCTTCTTTTATACTTGCAACGTGTACCACTATTAGCGTCCCTTGCTTTTTAGCGATCAAAAACAAAATGCAAAAATCAAAGCGTATTATTGTTGTAGGCAAACGGCAAAGCTTCACGCGTCTTTCAACCTGAAGCATGCTTAACGCGTCTTTTTCTCCTTTTTGCTCTTTTGAGCACTAAGGATAGCTATTGTCGTGTGAGGTGGCAGGTCTAATTTTTCTTTTTTCTACAATAATAGATTTGATACACTCAACATCGCTGCGTTCGTTAGCCAATTTTGCCACGATGGGTGGAACTGTATGCAACTTTCCCATCTTCGTTTTGTGACACCGATTCACCATTTTCTTCTTATTTTTTACCTTGTTGTACACCTACAGCGCTTTCAGGCTAAGACCAGCGCGCCCACACACACTCACACACCCAGAAACATAGATCTTATATAATTTGCTTTAGACGTTATCGCAGCACTTGTTGCGATGCGGGTACACACGTATCACAAACACGCAGTTCAGCGCAACAGTCCCTTTCTGCACGGTCTGCTCTCCCTGCACACCATTTTCTCCATCTGCTACTCGGCTCCCATCTTCTTCACGTTCCTGGGGCTGCGATGGCAGCGGTCAAACACCACCCTTAGCCAGAAGGAATGGATGATCTGCGTGCTCATCATCTGGTTCTGCGCGGAGGTTGGACGGTTGTATCTTGGCAGACTGGCAAATCGACAGACTCTCTTTGGTGAGCTTATTGGCTTTCTGACCATGACGGTTGTGCCTCAGATTGTGTTGATGGGCGTTTTGTTCGGGCTGCTGCCAGACCGCAACGATCTAGAGTATGGCGTGTGCATCACACAGCTGATTTTGTTAGGCCTTGAAGGCTGCGCCGCCATCGAGCTGCTCATGCGCATAACCCGCAACAACGTCATTGACTTCTACGTTGCGCTCGGCTCACCGTACACTGAGTAAGAAGACGTATGTTATTTTACATTGAACAGAAATAGAGATAGATCTCTGTACAATTTGTTGTGAATGCTGATTTCAGTTTTCATTTCGACCGTTGCTGTTATAGATAGATACAAGTGTTAAATCCACAATGATTAAAAGTCTATATTTAAAGCTTTACATCTCAACCTTAGTAAAAGAAAAAACATGTTACTATTTTTTTTTTTTAGTCATGCTTGGAAAAATGTATGAGGCTGCGTGTTGCTGACTTGTTGCCACATTCGATTTTTTCTGTGACTTGATGGACGTATTGTGTGTTTGTAAACGCCACGCATTCAGGCCGTTTCTCCTCGCTTTTTCCCCGCTCGTGATGTTGCAATACTTCTCCCTTCTTCCTTTTTCTGTTTTTCTTTTGTTTCTATTATAACATTATAACTAAAGTTTTACCAGTTAAAAACAAAATCTGCTCAACTGACGGTTTGAAGCATCTCTAGCTTTTTCAGTCTGAAAATAATATACCAACACACAGAAATCTATTTACGAATTAAAATGGAGGTTTCACATGACTTGTGGACGCTGGTCGAAGCAGCACGTCATCAGCAACCACAGCTCACATCCTCAAGCAGGAGCACCCTCGCGCAACGCTTTGCTACGTCTGTCGAAGAGCAGCAGACCAGCGCATCTCTTCTCAGTACCTCACGCACCATCAGCGATGCTGTCGTGGCCGCCCTCTCCCGCGCCTCCGCCCACGTGCACGCCACTGTGGCTGCCCTCGACACAGCCACGCCAAGCTCCACCGCGCACCTGCAGAGTAGCCTGCTGCTGTCCGATGCGGAGCTGCTGTCGGTGAGCAGCTCCTTGAAGGCGTTCACGGAGACGCTGGTCAAGGTGCACGCGGTTGCAACCGGGAAGGGCAAGGGTAAAAAGGCGCCCGCAAAGAAAACAACGGACGAAGTGAGTGGAACGGCCCCATTGTCGTCCTCCTCACTGGACACCGAAATGGCGAGGCTAAACGCGGGGACGGGCCTGGTAGCGCACCTGCAATACGCCATTAGCATTCAAGAGCAGCGCGTGGCGGCCAAGCGCCTGCAGGTGGCCCTCGCGAAGGAGGAGTTGGCCCTTTACAAGACCGAGCTGTTTTTGTTTGGCCACTGCGGCGTACTCTCGTGCTCTGACGCGGTGGCAGCGCAGCTGGCGCAGTATCGGCCCTCCTCACCCGCTGCCGCACTCTCCACTTCCCCTTCCCCGTTGCTCTACGGGTCCAAGCTGCAGGTACAATCGAGCGCAGCAGATAACGTGCGAGGAGGCGGCGGGGGGCCACACTCTAGATCTCCTTTGCCCTCTTCAGACTCTTCCACAGCGCGGACGACATCGCCCAAGCCTTCACGCTCCGGCTTTAGCACGACGTTTCGCGTGGTAGACGGGATGATGCAGCGGGCCGCGCAGACGGTGAAGGCGGCGGGGAGCCACGCCGACTCCGCGCTGCACGTGGCGCTCACCGGCAGTCAAGCAGCGGCGCGGCAGCTGTTGAACGTCGGAACCTCCTCTGTTGACGGAATTGTCATGTTCGGCGCGGGCGGTGACCGCGGTCGCGGAGCACCGTCCACAGCCGGCAGTTCCGCGAGCGCACCCACTCGTCTCGATGCCCGCACGCTGCCCTTGCCCCTGCTGCCCCAGGATGAGCTGTCGAAGGAGGAGGAGACGCGGCTGCAGGAGCAGAGCCAGGCGCTGCTGCAGCTCCAACACGAAGCCACCGCGCAAGACGCCAAGGCGGTGGAGGCTTCGATTCGCGAACTGTCGCAGCTGACTTCGCTGATGAATGAGCAAGTCGTGCAGCAGACAGAGCAGTTTTCAATTCTGGTGCGCAACACGGAGACGGCACACACAAACGTGCAGAAGGCGGTAGGTGAGGTGAAGAAGCCACTGCATGCGTTTTGGAATCCGACGCGGCAGCTAATCGCTTTGCTCTGGGCTTGCATGGCTCTAGTGCTGGCCGTGAACTGGGTTTCTCGATAATCTTTCCTTTGTTGCCTTAAATTGAAAGAGAATCTGATACAATTTGTTTTCTGCGCTAGAGAACTACCGTTTTGCACATCTTAAATTGAATGTTGCATTGTAAGAGGCTCGTTGCTTTTTGTACCTCAAAACAAATAGCGTTAGTGACATCACATTGCACTTTGAACGCTTGCCGAAATTGTTTTGATGAAACCAAATGTTTATTTGCTGTGACCTTGAATGCTGTTACTTTCGCAATTTAGACACAGACACGTTTGTTCAATAAGCTGACGCAAAAAAAAAGATCTCATTTTTAAGGATCAAAAAATCTTCTTTTCCACTTTCTCCATTTGCATTAGCACGGTCTTTTAATTCCCTTGTTGTGCGTCACGAGGGCTGAGGTTTCGTTCAGTATTGTCCAAACTACTGAAATTAGTCTCTTCTCTTTCCAGAGCAACACGTGTCAGCTGAAGGTTATAATTGTCTTTTAAAGCAACTGCCTTCGTTGTAATAATATTAATCTCGTTAACGGCATCGAGCATCTTAATTGTATACGCAATATACATCTAAATCAGTTTTGCAACCTCATATATATATTTTTTGATTACCAGAAGCTCTCTCACGTCAACAATCAGATACACACACAAATACACACACATACATACGCAGACAAGCAAATGCTTCTCCGCGCGACTCTTCGCAACGCCGCTTCTCGCTCTCGGCGAGCGACGCTGCTGACGAAACTCGCAGTCGCAACGCCGCAGCGTTCTTTCTCCACCGCACGCGTGTGCCTTTCCGGCCAGAGCGGCTCCAGCGTTCACGGATCATCCGATGGCGCCTCCGCGGGGTCACCGGCCATGCCGCAGGGCTTCCGCAAAGAAAGTCGCTTCACCCGTTCCAACGCCGCCAGTGCTCAAGAGACCGCTGGGAAAACAGGCCGTGGCAGCCATGCGCCAAATTATGGCTCTGGCAGTGGGTCACGGGAGGCGGGCTTCACCGCCACAAGTAGAGATGATGCGGCGCCGCAGCTAAGCGTGGAGACGCTGCTGGACAACCTCACCTATACCCGCGAGGCACAATCACACCGTGGGCTCACCTTGTACCTCCAGCGCGTCCAAGGCGTCCTGCGGCGCAGCCGTCACCCGGCCGTCGCCACCACCGCGCGCGCGGAGCTGCAGAAGGTTTTTCTGCCTGGCGTAAAAGGCATCGACGGGTCGACAGTCACGCTGCTACTGCAGACGCTGCGCGTGGCACACGTGTCAAAGGATGCGGCGCTCCTGCAGGACGCCGTGGCGTGGCTGAGCCTGTACGGCTACCACCTCCCCTTTGGGCAGTACATCCGAGTTGTGGAGCTGCTCGATTACTTTCACGTGCCACTGGCGGAGGAGTGGGTGCGCACGCTCCCGCAGCGACTGGCGCTGCGAGACGTGCCGGCGCTCTCGGCTGAGCACGCCGTCACGCTGCTTGCAGCACTGCTGCCCTGTTTGCGCTTTCCCACGCCCACGCTCACGACCGCAACACAAACTGATGCCGCATCGGGCGGCGCGGCTACGTCACGGAAAAGTGCTGTAGAGGTGGACGACGGCACGGCGGCGGATCGAGCTCTGCTGGAGCTTGCGGAGCACCTGCGCGAGCGGTGCTCAAATTCTGAACTGGTGTCTTGCGACCCGCCTCTCGTGGTTCAGCTGCTGCAGAGCCTCACTTTGTTTCGGGTCTCCCGTGAGTGGCAGCTGGTGCCTGATAAAGAAGCGTGGTCGTCCCTGCAAGAGGCCGTGTGCGCCGCCGCAGCGGCACCCGCGTTTGTGAGAGGACTGGACGTGACAAAAACCGTCGAGCTGCTGGATCTGCTGGTGCGGGTACGTGTATCGCAGGCGGATGAGGAGGCCGTGAGCGCAGATGGCGCTTCTGCAGAGGCTGGTGCGCCGGCGGCGAAACAGCTTGAATTTGCCTTGGCAGCCAAGCTGGAGGCGGCTCTAAAAGTGCTCGCCAGCGCGGGTGCTGAAACTTCTGCGGAGCTGCCCGCTCCGTGGAGGCTGCAGGACGTGCGAACGCTGTGGCGTGCTTCCGTCCTGCACACAAGCCGCAAGGCAAGGGATGCGCCGCAACAGGGAGCCAATGCGGTTGATAACGTGGTGTGGACACGCAGCCGCGATGTGCTACTGGCTTTCATTTCGCAGTGTTTTAGCACGCACGAGAGCGACTTGGGTATGGCGGAGATGGCGTTTGCCGTGGCTCGAAGCTGCGCCGCGAGCAGCAGGGCAGGTGCCCAGCACGTGTGTGGCGCCTTGCCAGAGACGAGCGGCGAGGCGACGTCAGCTCCTGCAGAGACAGACTCGTCGTTGGTGACGCTGACGGATTGCTTGCCTTCTACCTTTGTACGCTCGCTTGTGGACAGTACCTCAGAGCAGCTGCGCGCGAGTACTGTAACGTGGACGTCCCTCATCGTGCAGGATGCCGTGGCCCTGTTTGAGCGCAGCACCGACGCTGCTCACCGCGCGTTAGCTCTGCAGCTGGCGCAGCGGTGGTACAAGGAGCTTCAGAGTCGAGCGCAAGAGGGCACGCGGGTGCTGCCGGATGACCTCCTTGCTTTCTTCCACGCCGAACTTCTGCGAAAGGAGCGAGTCGGGGTAGACGCAGCGGTCACCGCCTCCCTGCGCCGCTGGAGCGTCTCAGAGGTGCTTTACTTCTTCTCACGTCTCAGCACGGCGGCAATTGTGAATACAGCAGCAGCAGCAGCAGCAGCGGCAGCGGCATCATCAGCACCTGCAACAGTCGGGGCAGACGGCGTTCAAAGCTCCGCCGGCACTGTGGGGAGTAGCAGTACGAGTAGTAACGGTGGTGCTGGTGGTGGTGGTTTGGAAGTGGCAGCGGTGTTGCGGCAGGCCGGCACGGCTCTGTGCACCTACGCCTCGAAGGCCTCGGCGGCGCAGCTGGCGACGCTCGTGGAGTGCTACGGCGCGGCTCACGTGCGGAACGACGACTTCTGCGAGGCCGCCGCACGCCGTCTGGGGGAACTACTTGATGTGAACCTTTCCTCATCGACCCGTCACGTGGGCTTTTCCTCCATCAGCGCCAATCGCGACGCCTCTGCTGAAGGCTACGACGAGGGCAGCGAAGGTGCCGCCCGCTCGTCCGCAGTTGGCGAGGATGATCGTGTTAGTGGTGGTAATGGCCAGGAGGGCAGTGGGTCTCTTTCGAGTGCGTCGCCCGTTACGCTGCCGCAACTCACGCAGATCCTGCGCTCCTTTGCGCTGATGGAGGTGCGACAGACACGCCCGTTCATCGACGCCGCGCCGCACGTCACGCTCGCCGCTGCGGAGGACCAGGGCAGTGCGCAGGACATCACGCAACTGCTGGCCGCCTACGCAAAGATGCTCATCTGGAACTACCCGGTGTTCCGCGCGTTGGCGGAGCGCCTGTGCCGCATCCGCCGCGAAGATGTGCGGTTGACGGAGCTGGTGACGGCGCAGTTGGCGCTGCTGCGGATGGACGTGGCACTGCCGGCGGTCACGGAGCGCTTCTACGAAGCTCTCACGGAGCAGTACGGCGCGGCCTCCCGTCACAAAACAGCACAGCAGACCGGCCTTCACGTGCTGCGAGGGGAGTCGCCCCAGCCGACGCCCCGTGCCGCGCTGAGTGACGCAGTGATGCAGCTGTCGGTCCTCTCGCGGCTGCGCGGCCGCTCACACGTGGCGGCACCGGAGGAGAGTGTTATTGCGGGCCTTGTTGAGTTCATTGTGCAGAGGGCGGAGCTGCTGCGCGTGGCGGAGTTGGCGGAAGTCTTGCTCTCCCTCGCACGCCTCGACGAGGGCCACTCCACCGCTTTCGCCACGTTGACCGTGCGCACGCTGGGGCTGCTGCCAACGGCGCCGCCGCGCGTGATGGCGCACATTGCAGAGGCCTACGCCCTGGCCAACCGCGGCGACGACGCCGAGCTCTTCACGCTGATCGCGGAGCGGACGATCGCGATGCGGCACGAGATGGCCGCCGTCACCATTGCCAGCATCCTCGCGGCGTTTGCCCGCGCCGGGGTGCGGCACGATCGCCTGTTTATCGAAGTCATTCCGCGTGTGCGCCACGTCGGCACCTACGGCACGCCCCGCGACGTCGTGAACGTTGTGAGCGCTTACGCCGCGGTGAATCTGTGGCACTACAAGCTCTTCGCCAAGCTGGCCGATCGCGCCGTTCAGCTGCGTTCCGATTTCCGGGTGACGGAGCTGGTGCGGCTCCTGCAGTCCTACGCCGCGGTGCAGATGCGGTACGACGTCCTCTTTACGGAGTTTGCCCCGCGCATTCAGACGCTGGCCCACCTCCTGACGCCGTCGGACTTGGCAGGCGTGGTGTCGAGCTACAATCAGCTGAACATCCCGTGTGTGCCGGTGTGGAAGGCGACGGCGTCGCGTGCGGTGGTCGTGGCGGACGCGTTCACAGAAGCGGAGGCGGAGCAGCTGCTGGATGCCTACTCGACGCAGGGTTACTACGATGCCGAGTGTGTGAAGACGTTGACGGCGCGCTTCCCCGCCCTGGCAAGCATTCCCTTTGAGACAAAGGAAGCTGAATTGTCCGACAACAAGGCCGTGGATCAGGAGCAGCACGAGGCGGCGAAAAGCTGAACGCTTTTTCATCAGTTGATTCGGGGCGAGGATCAGTGTTATTTTGGGTGAATAACGCCGGTCTGTGTGGAAAAGATTGCTAGCTCACCCGTATACAAGTGAGCTGGTGCTGTTGCACTTCTTGTGAGAGGAAAGAAAGTAAAACATAAAATTCAAAGCGGACTTCACTGCAATTGGCCGCTGACCTTGTTTTTACCCTCAAATCGCTGGCAGAATGGGTGCTAAGTTTCTTTTGAATAGACCTTATTGATCATCTGTTGTTGTTGTTTTATTCTTGTGCGTATAGAGCCTTTTGATCGTTGCAGATTCTTCTTTTGCAAGTGCTAAATTATATTACAAGAAAAGAAAAGAGTTAAGGGTTGTTCTGTTCCCTTCGGAGCAGTAGTTCCCCTGATTGTGTTTCGTCTACCTCCTTTTTTTTTT
>MDUD01008995.1:0-10656 GCA_002216565.1 Crithidia mellificae | reverse complement strand
GCAGAAAAGCAGTCAAACGTACAAACTAAAACATGTTTTTGTTGTAACATTATTGTTTGGGGTTTTTAGTAAAAAAAAAAGGAAAATAGAGAGAAAAAATAAGGAGAAGGGAAGCAAAGGAAATCAGGCGCAACAAAACCAACATTAACGTAGAATTTTAAAAGAGTACAAAGGTTCTGCTTGCATCTGCTACAAAAAAAAAAAAGAGGAGAGGCACTCGTAAATTGAGAGCTTTAAGGCATGTTATAGAACGGTACACAGCACCGGAAGAGTGTAGAATACGTGGAGCAGACCACATTTAATGCCCCTTTGTAATGCAGGAGTGTTAAAATTTTATTTTTTAGAAAAAATATATAGTATGGAAAGCCACAACAGCTTTTCTCAAGTCAAGAGTACGTTAAAATCCCCCAAAACTCTCCCGCAGCCGGGTTAATTTTGATCGATCCAACACATCGATGAAGTTCCAAACAAAAAGCCACACATATAAGCAAAGACTGTGCACCTACAAAAAAACAAACAAAGAAACAGAACGAGACATCAGACCAAAGCTCGTTTAGATCTTTGGTTGTCTCCTTTCAATAGCATTGCATTTTTGAAGCCCTTCGACAAGAGTCGCTACACCATTTCAAAGTTCATGGGTTGCGGTACTGCGTTGTAGCATGTCGCGCCAGGAAAGTCATTCATGACGGTCATCTCCAGCAGGACCTGCTGGGTGGAACAGGTGCGGCACCAGCAGCCTACGCAGCAGTCGTTGCAACACGACCCGCTAATCCCGTAGCGCTCGCGCGAGAGCCGCCGCGTCTGACTCGCAAAGACCCACGTGACAAGCATGTGCGCGGTGCACAAATCCGTCAATGTCATGAGCACACAGTAGGGCCAGTGAATCTGCCGCTTGTTGTTCACGAACATGTTGCACTGCCGGCTCAGCTGGCAGTAGAGGCAGCAGCACGCCTCGGCGCAAGAGTCCATCTCTTTGCACGACACGCAGAGGGAATAATGCCACGGGCGGTGGCGGTACTTGGTCGCCGTCAGGTTCACAGGAACGTCGTTCGGGTCGATGTAGCGGTTCGCCGGTCGACCAGCGTTCTGCTGCCCTGCAGCTGCGCCAGCGTCTTGCTGCTGCTGCTGCTGCTGCTGCACGTACTGATCCTGGTACGTGGAGGACCATTGCGGCTGCGAGCCAAGCCCCGGTGGTGGCGGCGACGACGGCGCTGGTGGACTTGCTGAGCCGGGTTGACCCATATCGCGGCCATCCTGCACGTTGCTCGGAGGATAGTAATCCACTTGTTTAGTGAAGACAGGACTAGGGTGCTGCGACATTGGGAGGATGAGGGGAAAACGATGAGAGAGAAATTCAAAATGCTAATCAACAAACTGCTCTCGTAGGAATATGAATAAATATATATGT
Organism: Crithidia mellificae; assembly: GCA_002216565.1. NCBI lineage: Eukaryota > Euglenozoa > Kinetoplastea > Trypanosomatida > Trypanosomatidae > Crithidia > Crithidia mellificae. The sequence continues at coordinate 9,248 of MDUD01008995.1, read as the reverse complement.
TTCGGAGTTAATGGGTACGGCGAAAGGGCACGCTGGCTATTTTTTGTAAAAGAAGCACTAATAAAGACTAGATTAGCTTATTTTCAAAAGTAGTATTGCGTGGCAAGAAAGTACACACGTTTTTGTGTTTTGCTCATAAAAGACAACCAATGCAACGTCAAATAGAAAAGAGGGAAAAGTGAGATGGACTAGAAACAATCGAAGAGGTTATCTCTTAGCACAATTGTGGCACGTTTTGTAACGGTGTAAAACATTAGAACCCGTTTCTGTGTAAGCGCGTAACAAAAAGACGTGGGAAAAGTGGCGAGGCAGAGATATCTGCTTTGCTTCCCACTAAATCACAGTGTTCTTGTACTGGAAAAGCTTCGTTAAATAGCTTGTGACTTTCCCCTCTCGCCGTTTGCCTTTTTTGTTTGTTTGTTTTCAACTGGCATCAGTCACTTTTAAAAATAATTAAATCTTGATCTTTGAGATTAAAGCATTAAGAACAAGACAGCTTGGCAAAAATACTATTTAATGGAAAAGAAAAAAAAGGCTTTTAATTTTTTTCAAGCCTTGACTGCAGGATAGTATAGGTGAAAAGAAAAGTCAAGATAAGTTGTCTTCAAAGAGCAGCTTAAGGAGAGGTTAAAAAGGATAAGGCAAGACCATGTTCGTTTCATACTGCAGTACGTAAAGAAATGATTATTGTTCTTGCTGGCAAACGCTGCTGACAGCCAAAATTTTGCTGAAAAGAAAAAAGAAAGCCCGAAGAAATGCAGTTGGAAATTCTGTTTTGTAGAGTAAAAAAAAAGTAGAGCCTTTTTATCTTTGTAAAAATTAAAATATGTAGGCTTCTTAGAAGACGTACTTTTCTAAAATTTAATTTCAACTACAACAGCCAACACGCTACTCTTACGCTTCTTCTTCCGCTAGCATAATTTTTTGTGCCAGTGAAGCGCTGCAGTGCAGTCTTCGTTTTTTTTTTTTATCATTATTGTCAAAGCACAAGGACATTTAAATTTGCAAGTGATAAGAACAAACGCACACTGTCAAGAATTAAAAAAGACTTACAAAACAAGAGTCTGTATCTTTTAGATAACAATTTGTAAGCAAGAAAGTATATTATCATCAAGCACGCAACAAGACTACTTAGAGTGCATGCTTCAACCAAGCCAGTAAATGACAACAGGAGAAGAGCACCATTAGTGAAAACCAAAAGAAAAAAATTACGTTATGCATAGGTAGAGGAAGGAGATATATATGGTAATTTACTGAAGCATAACAAACTTGATACAAAATAAGAAAAGAAAAAGTGTAGCAAAACTGCATCACTCTAGTTTGATGAGTGCTACCTTAAAGGCTCAATTGCGGTGTTTTTTTTAAGCAGACAAAAACCGGAAGAGAAAACGAGAGTCAAGAAAAAAGAAGAAGAGTTGTCCAAGGCGTTAGCATAAATACGAAGAAAGATCGCAAGGTACACAGAAAAAAGTAGCAGTACTTCATTGCGGAAAACGCGGGGTCAGCTTGCATACAAAATAGATGTTCAGCCAGTACGTTTAGTAATCTGCAGAGGCCATTTGAAAAAAAAAGAGGATAAAGCTAATTAAGAATGAAGTTTACAACATGTTTGTCGAAGCAGGGAGGTGCTGAACCTGGTAGCAGCACGCACCCGGGAAGTCGCCACGCGCCGCCATCTCAAGCAGAATCTGCTGTGTCGCGCATGGCGTGCACAACCAGGCAATGCAGCAGTCCCCACAGCACCCGCCCGCAATACCGTAGCGCTCACGCGCCATCCGCCGCGTCTGGCACACAAAGATGAAGGCCAGCAGACCACCCGCACACAGGGCGTCCACAATGTAGGAGGCACAGCACGTCAACCAGTCAATTTCCGGCTCTCCATTCTTCATCATGTTGCACTGCCGGCTCATCTGGCACCGTGTGCAGCACCACGACTCGAGGCAGGAATCACAATCTGTGCAGCAGACGCACAGGTTGTACAGGAATCCCTCGCGTGACTGGGGGGCCATCATCACCGCAGGACCCGACTCGTAGATGTTCCGGTTCTGCGGAGTGTTCACGTTGACCTGCACCGAGTAAACATCCGGCTTGTTGGGATAGGACATCTTGATATTATCGTTCAGGTCTTTCTGTAAATTGTACTTGAGAAAAATAAGATAAAAGAGTGTAGGGATAGTTTACACGAGTCTAGCTCGGATTTAAAGCACACAAAAATTAATGAAAGAAAGTTAGTTTTTAAAGACGAAAAGACGGGAGGAGCACAAGCTACTTTGGAAGCACAGATTATGGAGCGGTGTAAAAAGAGTAGCTGACGCGATTATCTTTTCACGAATTTAAAGCAGAGAAAGAAGAGGAAGAAACAAAAGGAGAAGCTTTATGGCAATTTGATTATTGCAAAGCTCAAGGAAAGAAATGGTTGTGGTTTGACATTCAGCATTTTTAAAGAGGAGAGAGGAAAGGGAGAAAAGGGTGGGTTAATGGAGACTCTGAAGCAAAACAGCTAAAGGATTTTCTCTGTCAACTGCAATGCTCGACAGTCACGCTTTCAAAGGAACAAAATACGCGGCCGCCTTGGCCTGACGTCACGGAAGACGTCAGTGAATTTTTTAGTTTGTCAACGGGGAGCCAGCATTAACGAGTACGGAAAACTCTCCTCCGTGTTTGGTTGTGCTGGAACAAGGAAACCCGCTTTGACAACAGCAGAGAAGAAGAACACACTGTACTTTTATCTGCCTGAGACAACAAGCAACAAGGTACAGTCGGCTTACATAATTCGAACGACAGAATTGTTGTAAAATGAGTTTATCTTTTTAAACTTGAAAAGTTTAACTGCTTAACATATAGCGGCTGTGCACATCACGCCGAAACACAATGCAAAAGAATTGAGAACATAATGAATTACCACAAATTGACATTCCAACGAAAAAAAAGGCCACAAATGTTGTTTGCCCTCAAAGGTAGACTATACGCAATAAAAATCGGAAGAAGGGAAAACAGGAATATTACTTTGATGTGGCGTGGTTTTTAGTAAAGTGAAACACAAGGGGTAAACACACACAAAAACTTACTTTTGTGCATTTTAAATTATTTATATGGCAAAACGGAACAATGAACTAAAAAGACGAGCTTACGGTGTAACACATACAAAATGGAAAAAAAAATTGGGAAAGGTGAAGAAAAAAAAAAGAGTAATTATAAGATGGAAAACACATTGAAGAGCAACAATTCTAGCGTTTTTGTCATTGCGACAGTGGAAAAAAAAAATACGGGAGTGGAAACAGGAAGTGTGAGTTTGTACACGGGTACTCAGCACACTCAAAAGAATAGGTTTAAAAAAAAAATGAGATAACAAACCTTCTCACCAAAACACAAAAGCGTTAGTGTGTCAATCGCCAGAGCAGTAACAAGTACCGTTACGATTGCGGTACCATTTTTGCCATGAAAACAGAGAGCAGCACCAAAACAATAAGAAGACAAAACATGCTGCTTTTGTGTCCGAAAACAAATTTTAGAGGACTCCCTGCGTTTGAGAAAAACTAATGCGATGAATACGTTTCTGCGCAACAGCAAACAGGCAACAGGTAATACACAGTGTAAATGTTGAAATAGGGAAAAAAAATAGAAGGTATAAGAAGTCCAGAACTATAGATTTTGATTAAGTATTCACAATGGAAAATTGAAATTGAGGCTTAAAGGAACAAATGAAAATGAAAAAGAAACCAAAACGATGAAATTTGCTGCACCACAATAATAAAAGCACATACAGTTTTCACATATCGTTATTTTACTACGCTACGAACAGTATCACGAGAAGCAGCAGTGCGGCCATGCTTGTCACAAGAACTGGTTGGCCAGCGGCGGCGTCGCCGTCACGCTTGCATGTGCCTGCCTGCGTCACCGTGTAGCCGCTCACGCACCCCACGCACTGCGCGTTGTTGGTCGGCATGCAGCTCGCACAGTTCGACACTACGCAGCTCGGCGTGCAAGCAGTGCCTACCATCGAGTAACCGTCCAGGCAGGTGCTGCACGTGCTGAGGGAGGTGGTGCATGTGGCGCAGTGACTTGCCGTGCACGCGTCACAGGTCTTGCTCGACGACAGCGCATAGCCGTCAGCGCAGGTCTGGCACACCCCATTCGAGGCACACTGCGCACAATTTGCGGCACACGCCGTCGGCGGCTGGTAGCACACCCCGCTGGTCAGCGTGTAGCCGGCCTTGCAGGTGGTGCAGGTGGAGGCGGAGGAACAGGCGGCACAGCCCGCGCCGCACGTGGCCGGGTACTGCGCCAGCATCACATCACTCACGTAGGTGCAGTAGTTCATGTAGCGCCGGACGCCGCCCTCCGTGCTGGTAGGGCAGACACAGCTGCATGTGTTGTCCACCGTCGCTCCCGGCATGCAGGCGGCGGCGCACGCGTCGTCTGCGATCGCCACGGCAGCGCTCAGCGCAGCACCAGCGCTCTGCGTCAGCGTCAGCATCTTGTACGACGCCGCAACACTCAGCGTGGCACCGAGGCCGTACGCCGTCACGTAGCGCAGCACCACCGCCGACTCACCAGAGGTGGCGACCGCCGACGCAGCAAAGAGGTTATTGTCCAACGCCGAGATGTTCTCCATCACAACGAGGCTGCCGCCCGAGACGGCGAGAGTATTCGACGTACCCACGTTGACCAGCGGCGTGGCGGCGGCCACGTCCGTCGCGCTGCTGTGCGAGACACGCAGCATGCTCGACGACTGAATCAGCAGTGGCAGCGCACCGGCGTAGAGGAGGCCGTTGGTGCACCCGCTGCAGTTGGTGTAATCAATGGCAACGATGGAATCACCGTTGACGTAGACGCCGGTGGCCGTTGCTGCCGAACCGATTGCGACGATAGCGGAGGCCTGCGTTGCGGTGGTGTTGAGCACAAAGATGGAGCTGGCAATGGCCATGCGGGATGCGATGGAGAGCGGAACCTGCGTGTTGGTCGTCGTCTCCGTGCTCGCCCACTCCACCGCGCTGTTCTTGAGCACCACCGAGACGTTCTCCCACATCATCGCAGACGCGTCGAGAAGCGGCGTGTTGGCCGCAACGGTGCCGCGGAAGCGCGAAAGCGTCAGCGAGGACCCGAGCGGGAGGTAGCCCGTCACCACCATGTAACCCTTGTTCAGCGTGATGTTGTCGACTTGAAACTGCGCGGGTGAGACACGCGCGGTGTCGAAGCGGGCAGAGTTGCCTTTAATGGTGAATGCGCCGTAGTTGATAAAAGAGTGCAAATACATCTTCGTGGCAACGCCATCCGTCTCAGACCAGGTAGACATGTCCACGGTGGTGTTTGCCAAATCTTTGAAGATGACCATCGTGGGCGAGCTGGCTGCTTGCGCAACGGCAGCCACGCAGCACGCCACCACCAGCAGTGCGCGAAGCAACTGGGCTGCAGCAATCATGATCTAAAGTAGCTTGGGGTGATCAGGGTGAAGATTGCTATGAGAAAGAAAGGATGCAGACACGGTTTCAAGAAAGAAAAACAAGGAAAGAAAGAGCAATGCAGATGTTGGACTTGGGTAGAAGCAAAGGCGATGCAAAGAGTGAAGCAAAAAGCTTGTGATGTGCTCCTTGATTGCCGTTTAAAAAATCAACGCTGACGGTGTGCAAGTCCTTCTTTATTCTTTGGCAAACGAGCACCACAGATTCGATATATTTGTTCTTTACGTAATTGTTATCCGCAAAGGTGTACCGCAAATTGAAGGTGAAAAGAGAGTGAATCGAAAAGAGAGAGAGAGAAAGAGAGAGAGAGCGGATTAACAGACAAGAAGTCGATCCTATCTTGGATACTATTGCTGTCCAATAGAAACAAGATCACAAGTTTGAAGGCGAGAACACACCGAATCAGGACGCCTTGCATAGCACTTCACATTCGTTTGATCTCTGTAAAAATCAATGAGCATGTGCGCCATTTTGTGCGTGTTGAAGAAGTCTTCTCCTTTGGAACGGAACAAAATGTGACAATCGAAGATAAAAAACGTGGTGCATTGAGGTTAGAGACAGGTTCACCTTTGTACGGCCACGGAAAGCGAGTAAAAGAAAAAAAGGGTTGAAAAAAGCAGATGAATAACAAGAAAAAGAAAAAAAGGAGCACACGCAATCGGAGGCTATTGCATCGTCGAATATTTTGGGGCTGTCATGGGCGGCAGCATGCACAAGCCGCCTGGATAGTCGTCATGGGCGATCATCTCATCCATCACCTGCGCCGTCACGCACCGCGTGCACAGAAACGAGAAGAGGCAGTCGCCAAGAAAGGAGCCGCCGATGCCGTACCGCGCACGCGCGGCGGCGCGGTTCATACACGCTAGGGTAGAGGAGCACAGCAGGCATGTGCAGGGGTCGAGCACGCAGACGAGAAAGCACAGAGGCCACAGTACCGTTGGCCGGTGGTAGTTCAGCATGTTGCACTGTCGCGACAGCTGGCAGTGCATGCAGCAGCAGCCCTCACGACAGGTGGCCGCGCTGCAGCAGCATGGAAATGCACGTGTCCAGTCATGCACAGGCGGGACGCCGTACTGGGTGTTGTACAGCACCGTCTGCTGACCGTAGCTCATGTAAGCCTTGTAGGCAGTTTTGGTCGGCGACGCGGCGGAGGTCGACGACAGCGTCGTGCTTGCCGTGTCAGCAAAGGCGCTCCCCGGCACGGTGCCGCTTTTCTCCGGCAGGTGGGCATCGTTACTGCTGCGAGGGTGGTGCACCCGCGCCGTTGGAGCGTCGGGGACGCTGCTGTAAGGAAGCTGTGCTGCTACTTCTCCTGTCGCAGCAGGCGGTGAGAGCGGGTTAACGGTCAACGAAGGCAGGTCATGCGATGGTGACGCCAATGCCGCTTTTGAAGTTGCAGGGTTGGTAAACGCTACCACTTCATCTTGAGTTTCCAGCTCGGTGTGAGGTTTCAGCCAGCTTTTGTCAAGCGTATTATCTGGGGCTTCTGCGCAGGATTTGGAGACAGAGGGACAAGTATTGACGTCCAGTCGCGCTGCAGTGTCCTTCGTGAGTGTTATCACAGTCCGTTCACCGGTCACGGCATCCACCACTTCCTCGGAGGTCAGCAGTGAGGACGCGGAAATTGCCGCCGCAGCTGCGGCAGCTTCCCTCTTCAGATCCGCCCCACCCCAAGTCTGCTGCGCCTGCAGCTGCAGGACCTCTCGAAAGGGTGACTGCTTGCTGCGTCTTGTCATCTGTGGCAGGAAGTTGTAGGCGAGGTTGCCGAACACCTCCTGTACTTTCCGCTTGCACGGCATTCGGCCAAACTTCTCAAACGCATCGACGGCGTTGTTGGCGTTGCTGGAGCTGCCGTCGCAGCGGCAGAGCAGAACGCGGATGCTCGCGTATGGGACGATGCCGCCGCCAGGTGATATCCGCGCCGTGGCGACGGCGACCTCTTCCTGCTTGACGACGGGAACAGCGGATGCGGCTGGCGCGGCCGCACCGCCTTCTTTCGAGTCCGTTGCGCAATTCTGACCTTCGATGATTTGTGTTTGCGGTGCCGCCGCGAATGACCGCTGCCACTCTCGAGCGGTGGTGTGCACCACTACAGTGCCGGGCGACGGCGACCCAACACGCACCTCTTCCTCTACGTGTAGGGGGACCACCGCCACCACCGACGCCGCCGCCTCATGCCGGGCTTCCGCTGCGACACCGTCCTCGCAGACTGCCTCTGCCGTCTTGTCTGGCTGCCGCTGCGCCTTTGCTGCGGTGGCGTTGACGCGTGCCGTCACCCACGTCTTCGTCTTCACCGCCGCGCGCTTTACCAGCACATTTGAGCCCGGAATGAAGTCCGACAGTGTGGGCATAAAGTTCTGCGTCACGTACAGCTTCAGCTGCTGTGTGCGTTGTGACGCGGCAGCAGTCACCACCGCCTGTGCGTGCCTGCTCGTGGTGCGCAGTGGCGCAACAAAGACTTCCGGCGCAACGGCAGGCTGCTCGTCCAACGGCACGACTTCTGCTGCAGGTGTTGCGGCGGCGCCTTCTGGTGCAGCTCGTGCGGCCGGCGGAGATAGACCACTTGTTTCCGCCTTTGTTCCCACAGCGGGCATTGGTGCACGAGGCACGGCTACTGCTGCAGCCCCTGACACAGTTGCCGCCCTTGCCGCCACCGCACCGCCGGTGGGCTGCGCTGCACGTGTCAGCGCCTCCGTCGCACCGGCTGCCTTGACCGCTGCGGCGCCGTGGCTCATGGCGGTCACCGCGAGAGCTCCCCCGGGGACCTGCGAGGCGGCCATGTCCGTTGCCGTCGCCGCCGCACGCGAGGCCGCCACCCGCGCCGCCGCCGCGCTGTACTCCACCCAGTTTGTAGGGCCCGTTGTCTCCGGCTGCACCTCCTCCGACGCAATCAGCAGCGGCACGGCAGGCTTCAAAACAACAACAGCACCATTGCCATCGTTGTTATTCCGGTCGATTTGATGCGGCGGCCCTGCGTCCGTTGTGCGCGCTGAAAAGACGGCAACTGGCTCGTCCTTCTCCTGCACCTCGCGTTCAACCGAGTAGGGTGCTGCTGGGCCGACAATGGGTCTAAAAGCTTTTGGTAGCCGACCACTATAGGTGCGACGCTCTGGTGCCGCTGCATCATGCATCAAGTACACCGAATTACACCGTGCAAGTGAAGATGGCACAGGTACGTTTGTCGGCGCTTCCGCCCACGCGTCGGTGACGATGTCGTCAGGCACAAACGCTTCACATCTAACATCGCAAAGGCAGACCGATGGGAGATCTGCTACGTGCACCACCTCTTTCGAAGAAACAGTAGCCGTTTCGCTGGTGCCACTCGCAGTGTCAAACAGCGAGCGTACCAGCGCGGTGAGGCTGCCGGTGTCGTTCGATTCGTCGGCGATAGCGACGTTTTTGTTTGTAGTAGTGTGTTTGGGCTCTATAGAGCTGCGGTGTCCCTCTTGTCCCCAGAGGTATGCCTCTGCGTCTTGTAGCACATCCTGGTCGCGGACTGAGGAAGTCACCAGAGACTTCGTTGGCACCGTTACAGGCGCGTTTGCATCACCAGTGGAAAGTAGGGCGGAAGTGCTGTGCGTGGTACGTGGGTGTTCTTGTCCACTGTCCTTTGCAAGAGATGAGAGGGAAGGCAACTCGCGTGGGGTCAGCGCAAGTCGGACAAGCGCCGGGGTTGTCAACTGGTGAGTTGGCTTTACCCGTGCTGTCGGAGAGACCTCCAGCATTTTCGCTTTGTGTGGATGCTGTGGTATACGTTGCATAGGGCGGCTTGCGATGAGCTGTTTG
>MDUD01008991.1:0-11680 GCA_002216565.1 Crithidia mellificae | reverse complement strand
TGTTCGAAAAGACGGCAGGGCAGAGGAGTTCATGTGCAGTACAAGGTCCAGCCCGTCTTCGTTGAACTGCTTCAGCTCTACAATCGCCCACACCTGCGCACCCGCCGACGCCGCACGCGCCTCCTCCACCGTGGCGTACACCACGCCGTCGTTGACAAAGCGAAAGAGAGTGGACGTTGCGTTCAGATGTGCGATCAGCGCAGCGGTGGTGTTTTCGCACCCAACAAAGTACAGATTGCCGCTGCACAGGATCGCGTTGAATCGCGTTGGTTTCACAAAGCCCAGCATTGCTGGCAATGCCTGCTGACGTGCGTATTCGCCATTGGTTAGTGCGTACCACTGCAGCTGAATGACGCCGTCTAAAGTAGGAAGGCGTACGAGATCTCTCATGTACTTGTACACAACATCAGTGTAGCCTAACTCAAAGGATTTTTCGCCATCCGCGATAAGTGTACGGACGCACACTGTCATGTTGGGAATCGGAATGAGGGGAATGTTTTCGCGACACATGTACCCACTCGTACTACTTTCTGCTGATGTGTTAAACGGGCAGCGCCACAGGTCCAGGCCCTCAATCTCTTTCGGGTACAGCCAGCATGGGAGCACTGAATCTTCGTAGCAGCAAAAAAAGGGGGAATTTACATCTTCATCGACTATATCAGGAAACAACGAGTAGTTATCGCCAAACCTTCGCTCAAGATCCATTTTTTTTGTCCCCCACGTACCCCACACAATAATAGAAAGTGCAGCGCAGGCCAGCGTCATGGCGATCTCAAACGCGAAGTCGAGCTTGCGCCGGCGAATCTGCCGAAAACTGTGCTCGATCACCGCCAGCAGTGATCCAATCGGCGATGGCCTACTCCACTCCTTCGTATATTGATACGGAAGCGGAACGGCGTCTTCTTTCTTGACCGTGCGGTTCAAGTCATCCCCGTTGTCCGTCCCTGTTGCAGTGTTACTGTTCGTCACGCTTGGAAAACATTTTTCTTCGTTTTCCTCTGGTGCGTTGGCAGCGTCGACCTCAGTTGCGATTGAAGAACTCGCCGCTGCTCCTTCTGCAACTGCGGTGGCAGCGGGTTTTGTACTGGCAACTTCGTGAAGGTTTCTGCCGCTCACGGCGGCATCTTCCTCTGCCACCGCCATCCACAGCGGAGGCGTTTCGTCGCTGCCCAGTGTGGATGTTGAGGTCGACACCGTGTCCGGTGAGCTTCCGGTCGATGCAGACTCCTCTACGGCGCCTGCGTCAGCCGCGGTGGAAGTGGCGGTGGCGGAAGCAGCGGAGCCGCGCGGTAGGTCGTATTGAAGAGCTGCACCGCGAGCCAGCGTCGATGAAGTTGAGCCGTGTGCATTGCGGCTGTTCGTGCGGGAAGGCTGCGGCGATGGATCGTGTGGTGCGGCGGCTTTGGCTTCTGTTCCCGTGTTCTGCGGAATATCCTCTGCTATGGGTGGTACATTTACAGAGCTGCGAGGCGTTTTCGCAGTGCTACTCCGTCGCACTAGAATGGATTCTGGAACAAAACCAGGCATTCGATGCTTCTATTCAAAAATACAGAAAAATCAAACAAATTTAAAGCAATAATAAATAGATTCTAAGTACGCGTTCAGAACTTGAGCCAGTGCAATGAAAAAAAAAAGCACAACCACGACGTTTCAATGAAGTGGAAAAGAGAAAACACAAATAACAATGGCGTTTAAGATAGATAGATATGTGTCGGTAAGCAGAAAAAATTGCCTGCTTTAAAATCTTTAGCCGTATTTACTAAAGTAAACTGAAATGGGGAGTTAATAATAGGCAGCAGAAAAAAGAAAAAAGAATACTCTTCTTTTTCTCGAACCAAACATGCACAAAAGAAAAAATACTTGTCTCTTTTCAATCCAAGCCGAGAGAGAACTGTTTAATAAAGAGCAGAAAAATAATTATGCTGAGGGAAACAAGTGAAACAAATAGAGAAGTCAAAGCTCGCCAGAAAAATTAAGTTTTCAGTGTGGAGCAGCAGAAATGGTACGTATAAAGTTATTTAGTTCTGCATGAAAATAGGGGGAAGAATTTTAAAATCGGTAATTATTTATAGAAAGACAAAGGATGAGTGTTTTTTCTGCAGACTTTGATGCACAAAAGTGACAAAAAACAAAGTGAATAAAAGTTAAAAAGTGAAAAGTCGCAACAGCCTTTAAACGACTTAATAGTCACTTTGATAATTAACAGACAGGCTAAAAATAAAAACGAAAGGGGTGTAAACTCACTCAAAAACGCTCGCCGCGTAAACAAAAGAAAAAACTTAAATAAATAAAAAAAGACAGCGGAAAAGCAACACTATAACAGAAAAGAACGGGAAAAGTGACTTAAATGCACACGGTTTTTAGATGAGAAAAAAAAAATGTGAGTTTACACAGTAGTTGAACACAATCGAAAAGAGAAAAAAAAAGAGAGAAAAAGAAGAAGGGAAATTTTTTTCTTTTTCTTTAGGTGAACAAATAGTTTAGAGGCTGAACGATCGTAGGAAAAAAAAACCCAAAAGAGAGAACCAACTATAGTTAAAATAGCTCTTACTCTAGGAAGCAAAAAAAAGCGTTGCTTTTCAATGAACTCTGGTCTCTAGTAAAGAATAATCTAACGCTGGCACAACGAGATCAACAATAACAACTAGGAACTACTTGGAACAAAGCTTTCGACACAAGAGAGAAAGGGTGAAAAAAAGAGCAAGAATTTAGAATTTAGAGACAAGAGTACAAGGACGAAATTTTAAAAACCCCCGCTTTGGAACTAGCACAAAAAAGAAGGAAAACGAAACGACTACTTACTAACTGGAAATTGAGAATGGCAACGCGTCGAAGAAAAAAAAGCAGTTAATTGTGTATTCTGTTGTTGTTGTTGCTGCATCTATGTCGCAGGTGGTGTTTAAAAGCCATGCCTCTGGACTGATGAACAATCAAAGCAAACTAATGCGCTAAAGAGAGGACAATTGTAAATCACCAAAAAAATAACAGGAAAGGTGAGAAAGATGAGAGTAGACGGTGAAAAGATAAGCTGTGTAGGCCTTTGGTCCGTTTTTAACGCACTCCGTAAAGCGTCATTAAATTGTCGACTTTTACTTGGCTTTTGTTTCGTGGAGCCCATCCGGGGAGGAAAAAAAATAGAATCATCGCCAAAAGGCACAAAACAATCTTATTTTACCGTTGATTTCGACTAAAATCTCTCGACTTGATGTTCACGCCTGGGCAAGGAGCTTGTTGCGAGTCTGACAAAACCATGTAGTTTTCTTTTATATTGTTTTAGTTTGTCTTTAAGGGGTTTGTGTGCGCTCCCTTCACATCTAGTTGCGGCTCTTTGAATAGAACAACAGTCACACGTGAAGATAACCGCAAAAAGTCACCTGATTGCGCACATCTGCAGAACCCACGCTCTTTAAAACGATCTAACGAATGTTTCCCATCTTTTCTGCTTTGTCAAGCGTTCTCTGCTTGGAAAATTTCAGTACTTTTGCGCCAAAACACATAATATCAACTTCAAGCGACACGCTGCAGAACTCACTTTCCACCCTTGTTGCTGGAGTCTTCAGTGTCGCCTTGCGACTGCTTCCTGCGGTGGTTCAGCGTCGCCATTTCACGCAGCTCCGCGTCGCTGAACTGCAGCGGGACCTGGCCGAAGGACTGCGAAAGCGCGTTGGCGACCTCTGCCTGGTTCGTCTCCGGGTTCCAATTTGCCGCGACCATCTCCTGCACCTCCGGGTTCGAGTTCTGCATCATCTGCATCCCGCACAGCGCGTAGAGGTTCTCGAAGGTGTCCTCGATGAACTCGTGCGACAGGTCATGGTTGTAGCCCTCGCCATCGACGGCGTGCTCAGGTGCGGCATCCTCCTCCGCTGTAGTAGCACTGGAGGAAAAAGGCGCGCTGCCGACGGTAGCGGAGCTCGCTGCCGCGTCATCCTGACGCCCGCTGGACGTGCCCGTGACCGGCGGTGGCAGCGCCGACTGCACACGGTCGCGGTTTGCCACCAGGACTTGCCGCAGCGCGTTGCAGTCGCGGCAGATAAAGTACGTGTCGTCCATGTTCATCTCGCACGTGCGGCACATAAAGGCCTGCTGATCCTTCACGGAACGGCCGCAGTTGTCGCACTGGTCGTGCAGCTCCATAATCATCTCCGTCGCGTCCTCCAGCGCACGAGGGGCAAACTTTTCGTAGGCGGCCCGGCACGGCGCGCAGCCGCACGTCATGTCCGGCGTGAAGGCGTTCACCGGGAGCAGCATGCCGTGGTAGGGGAAGGTGTCCGCGTCCTCCGTCTTGCGGGTTGGCGAGGCAGCCCTCGTCCCGCAGGCCACAATCGGCTTTGCGCTCTCCACCTTGGGTGGCAGTTCGCCGTGGTAGCAGTGCAGCGGGTCTGCCGTCGCCAGCCACGGGTGCTCCTGCATGCAGTGAGCGCAGAGGAAGCCGGTGAAGACGTCGTTGTTGATCAGCTCCACCGCGTCCGCGTCGGAGATGAGGGCGTACGCGGACTCGTCGTCAATCAGCTCCTCCGGCACCGTCTCCGCAATCGCGCAGAGTCCGCGGCAGCCGCAGCTGAACTTCGCACCGGCCACGGCTCCGTTGTCCGTCCCGTCCTCCACCGACGGCACGACGCTGCCCGGGGCGATGTCGTGGTCCTTGTGGCAGCGGTAGCGGCACGGGGTGCAGACGTAGGTGTTGCACGTGTTACACTTGAACGCAACGGTGTCGCCCACCAGCACGTCGCCGTAGCACGGCATCCGGCGGTACTGACCCGTGAAGAGACGGGTGATGTGCGTGCTCCAGTAACAGCTGGCGCACAGCAGGCACGCGATCCCGCCACACTCGGGGTCGTCGCTCGGGTGAGGCATCTTGCAGTAGCACCAGTTCAGCGCGTCGCGGGGGTAGCGGTTGAGCTTGTTCGTTGGCAGCACCGACTCAACGGGGGCCCGCTTCGTTTTGCTGTCGATCACGAAGGCGCAGCGGCTGAGGTGGGGCAGCGGGGGCGGGGCACTGCCCTCCACATTGTCCAGCATCACCGCGGCACCCTCCGCGACTGCCTCGGAGCCCATCGACTCCGCCAAAGGAGCCGCAGGGGCTACCGCAGAGGGGGCGGCGGGGAATCCAGATGCGGTGCCACCAGAAGCAGAGACGCTCGCTGCGGCTGCGTGACGCACAGCCCTGTCGCCGTCGTCCTTTGATGAAGGTGCGAGGCCCCCAACAACAGGGCCCTCACTCCCACCCCCAGTGGGCTGTGCCCCAACAAGCGACGTCGCGGTTGCCGCGGTGTTTGTGGTGGTGGCGGCGTTAGCCCCTGCGAGGTGCAGATCCAGGTCCGGCATGTCCGCGGGTGGTATGGTTGTCATGCGAATCCCGCTCATGGGTGAGCTGCCACGCGAGCGCTTTGGGGTGAGGGGGCTGGTGGAGCGGGAGCGTTTGCGCGTCGTGCGGTCCTCAATGTCGCGTCGCTGTACGGTTCGCACCTCTCCCGCTGCGGCAGCACCGGCACCGCTCTCGACCTTCGCCGGTGCCTCAGCCGCGGTCACGCCCTCCTTACCTCTGCTCTCGGCTTCGCCCTGCCCCTCCTCCAAAGCGTTGGCGGTAGTAGTGGCGGGCCGCCAGCACTTCTCCGTGCAGCAGTCACACCGCATGTAGTGTCGCACCCCCCACTCCTCCACCTCGTGGTTGCCGTGGCAGAACTCTGCGCAGGCGAGGCAGACGGCGTGCTGCGGGTCGGCACGGCCGGCGTCGATGCAGGTGCGGCACACATACGCCGTCTGCCGCTGATAACCCTTCGAGTAGGAGCAGCGGTACCACTTCCCGTCGTGCTCCACCGTGGTGGCGACGAGGCGCGAAATCTCCGTCGTGGCGGCCACGTTCACCGGCGGCGCCGCCTCCGCGCTGCCCAGGAGCATCGCACTTACGCGGAGGTGCTGGGCGATGTGACCCTCGTGCTGCTCACACCGCTCCACCAGCGCGGCGGGGAAAAGGTGGCGCAGCAGCGTGCTGTGCGGCGGGTCGCGGTGTTTCTCCTTCATGACGGGTAAGTTCAGCAGCAGCCGCTGCTTCTCCGCCCGTACGTGGGTCTCCGCCTCCAGCTTCTGTTTGAGGTCGTGCACGCTGGCAGACGCCGGCATCTCAACCGAGATGACACTTTTGCCGAACTTCACCTCGAAGTCGACAAAAAAATCTTTTCTGGTGGACATGGTGTTAAAGTTGAATAATGTTCTTTTTGTCTGTTTCCTTGTTTTAGCAGTTGCGTGGGAGACACAAAACGCGAATGATAGAGAAAAGATAAAGAAAGACCAAAGTCGTATATAGAACTGGTGAGAGAGTATATGCGTTGCTCGCGCAACAAATTTAATCGATCAGTCAAATAAAAGCTGACCGCTTCTTTTCTTGTTAAGATATCCTTTCAAATAAAAAAAAAACGCGTAGGAAGTGAGAAAGTGACACAGAAAGTGAAGAGAAAGTAATCAGAAAGCTGTTTACGACGCGCGAAAGTGATAAAAAGGCAGATTTACATTCAATTTTAGTCCACTAGATAGCTTTTTGAACCACTTCTTCCAGCACAAAGCTATGTCAATCACGCCACTCTCTTTTAAAGAAAAATTAAATAGCTCTTCATAACCGGCTTCTAAGTACTGCTCCAGAGGGACAGTTTGGTGATCTCTGTTTTGGCACTGTTGCATTGATGTGTGCAGCGGCGGGTAAGCCAGCTGTTGTTGATTGAAACAGAAAAAAGTCAGCTTGATAGTATGTTAAAATGGTTCGATTTTTCTTCCCTGCCTCCAACTTTGAAAGGAAAGAAACTTGGCAAAAATGGACGAAAACCATGGTCACCACCTACACAAGCAAAAATTCTGAAAGCTCGCGGTCAAATGATTGTCAGACACGCGCATGCCATTGACGTTTGACGGCCACTAACGCATGAAAAATGCCTGCAACCACCAGGAACCTTGAATTTGAAGAAGAAAAAACTTTTTTTATCTTTTATCTGAGCTTACAGCGAAGAGGAGCCTGCGGCGATGCGCACCAGCTCCGCTGCCTTCTTCGCAATCACATTCGGCGGATCCGTGAAGTCCGCCGTCGCACCAAGCTCATCCGCCGCCAGCGGCTCCAGCGTCGCCAGCTGCGAGCTCAGCAACGACGGTGGCATGTAGTGCCCTTTGCGCGACGCCAACCGCGCAGCCACCACGCTGGCATCACCGTTCAGCAAAATAAAGAACACTTCCGTGTCCGCCAGCTGCTGAGCACACTCGGCGGCGTTCGTGCAGCGGTGGCTGCCACGCAGCAGGTCACGGTAGCAGCGCCGCAATGCTGAGCACGCCAGCACAATGGACACGGTGTCTTTGCCCCGGACAGGGCCGATCACCTCCTCTGCCAGGCGGTGCAGCCACGGGGCACGGTCCTCGTCCGTCAACGGGGTGCCGGAAGCCATCTTCTTCACATTGGCCTCGCTGTGGTAGTCATCCCCTTCGGCAAATGGGCAATGAAATTCGGCGGCAAGGCGTTGTCCAATGGTGGTCTTGCCAACACCCGACGGCCCGCACACAACTACAGCAGTAATACGGCGAGGCATTTTCGTTGCTGCTGCTGTCGTTTTCTTCTCTACGCGCTTTGCGTAAGAACTGATGTGTGAAAAAAAAATTAAAGAAAACAAAACAAGCGAGATGCTGACGTCGTAACACAAGCTGAATGCTCACTACTTTGTATATGAAACGAAACAGGGAGAAAGAGAAAAAAGGAAGGCGCTAAAGCAATGGATTCGCAGGGACGAGTTAGTGAGTGGCGTCGGGAGGCAGTTTATAAACTGCTGGACTCTAAGCAGACGAGCTCAAAAATGTTTTATTGTGTATGAGAAAGAGAAAAGCTAACTAGGTAGGGTGAAAGTGAGAGGCAGAAATGCGTTTGACGTTGTCAAGCCTGTTGTTAGATGAGCACTGTAAGGAGAAATTGTAAGAACAAGAAAGTGGACTGACCAAAATAAAATGCAGTACAGGTTATTTTTTGTGTTTGATGGGAGGAAAGCAAGATTTAAAAAAAAGCAAGAGCACTGAGCAGAAAAATATGATAACAGCACTGGCCAAAAGAAGTATGTAGAGAAATAAACTGATTGGAAAGCAAAAGGTGGATGAAAGGGTAAAAAGGAAGTGAATTCTGCAATTAGAAAAAAAAAGGAAAAGATTAGATGCAATTATTTTCTTAGATTTGAAAACCTCAAGCAAGGACAGATACGCTTTTCCGATTCCATCTATTTTTTTTTTCTTCAGTGGTGTTAAAAAGAATGCTGGTCGCTCAAATGTAACTTTTCTCTTAAATTTTGCAAACGATAATGCGTGTTAAATTTTTTTCGACCATAAGACGAGAATTAGATTGGTCGCAAAAAAAAAACTTTTACGAACAAATACTACTATACTTCCTTTACCTTCGGTCAATGAATAACATGTTGCAAATGTGTGGCACGTGGAATGAAAACAAAATAGAGCATAACCCTACGTCGAAAATAATAAAAGTTCAAATAATTGATTGTGTGTAGACTATGACAAGAAAAAGTGGAGAGTGCAGCGCAGCAGTCTTTCTCCCTAAGTTCCTTTTCTCCTTTTTTTTTCTGCGGGAGACGGAGAACACAACACATATAAATTGATAGAAAAATTGCAGGGTTGTGGCGCCTACTCCCTCCCCCTTCCCTACAACACAGAAAGCATTGAGCCAAGGTCGCAATGTTTCATAAGGTTAAACGTGTCGTTCGCGATGTAGAGCGGCGCCGGCGTCTGCTGTAGCAGCTCCGCTTTGATGGCAGAGCGCAGCTCATCGAGGTGCTGCCGCGTCTCCACCATGTTCACCATCAGCGTATCGCGCATTCTCTGCGCCTCGGCGAGCAACGTCGCTGTCTTGGCGGTTGCGTACGACGTCGCGGCGGCGTCCTCGTCGACCACCACCCCTGCCGGGTCGCCAGTGAAGTGCAGGGACGGCACGGGGCCGTCTCTCTCCTCCCCCTTCAGCTCCTTCAGGTACTGTAGGCGGCGCTCCGCATCGTGCAGCGCAGAACGGAGAACTCGCACGCTCTCCGTCTTCGACACGGCGTCCTGCAGCATGCTGCGCGTCACCGCCGGCACCGTCGCTGCCTCCATCGCGCGAATCGTCGCACAGTCCGCCTCCACCTGCGCCGCGGTGCCCCGCATAACACACGCGGATGGGCTGGAGAAGAGGTCGACGGTCTGCCGCAGCGGCGTCACGTAGCCTGGCACGTTGGCCTTGAAAATGGTCCGCGTGAAGCGCTCAAACGACGGCAGACCCGTCAGGTGGGGCAGCGCCGCGCCGTTCAGGATGCAGTCGCCGCTCGCAACAAGGAAAAGCACCGTAATGCAGGGTGGGTTGGACGGGTTGAAGGGGTGATAGAAGCGCGGCACTGGCGGCCACGGAATGTCACCGCGCGCTGACGCAACAGAGGCGGCGGCAGACGGCTCCCCCGCTGTCACGGATGTGGAAGGACGCTGCTGCTGCGTTGCTTGTGGTGCGGAGGACGAAGGCGACGAAACCCGGAAGGGCAGCTGCGTCGAGGCAGCCGTCGCGCCACCAAAAATGTTCACTGCCTCGCCAATGTACACCATGAGGGAGAATTGGTCGTAGCCGACCACCTCCGTGCTGCGCGGGGAGTCGCCCTGCATGCGGGGGTTCAGCTCAATTAACACCGGCTCCCCCACCAGGTGGTGACTGCGCGCTTCGTCGCCGTCAGGTACGGTAAGCGATGGCGCTGTTGGTGATGACGAGTGCGAAGATGGCGGCGTCGCGGGGGTGGAGAGTGGGGTAGAAGACGCATCAAACTGTTCGCTTCGGCGACGCCGTGCGGCGGCCTCGCGCATGTCCACGCGCAGCTCGCAATGCGCACAGCCGTTGCGCAGCTCCAGCGCGTCAAGACACCTGAGCGTGTACTCCGCCACCCTTCGCGCTTCGTGCGTGGGCGGCAGGCTGGCGAGGTCCGACACAAGAACCTGCTTGTCGTACAGAATGGACGTCTTGTTGCGCTTTCGCTCGTTGAGGCTGGTCGAGCGCAGGTTTTGCTCCGCGGCGTGCGACATGCCCGTCGTGAAGACGGCCTTTGGGTACTTCCAGCTCTGCCAGACATCCGTCACGGCAGCCACGCCGTTGTAGCTGACGGTGTTCACGACGTACTCGGGACCCTCGATGTACTCCTCCACCACCAACACCGCCGCATCCGTCCCCTGCGACGTCCGCATCCCCTCCACCATCTCAAAAGCCACCGCGACGTCGTGTTCGGTGTAGCACAGCGTCACAAACTCTGACCCGGCCCCGGTGGAAGGCTTCACCACCACGGGAAGCAGCAAAGCCCCTTCCTGAATTTTCTCAATAGCCTCCTCGGCGTGGGTGGTCACCACACTGCGGATGTAAGCGAGGCCGGCATCGCGCAGCGCCTCCTGGGAGCTGCCCTTGTCCTGCCGCTTCGTGTGCGAGGTGCCCGGATTGTTACCGAACGCGTTCACGCGGGTCTGCGCCACCGTCGGCGTGTTCGCCTCCACCCCATTCAACGCGTCCACCACCTCCGCATCAAAGTGCATGCGCCGCGCCAGGTCCTGCACCGGTGTGCCATGCAGACGCTCGTTGACGTAGTCCATCGCCGCCACCACGCCATCACCCGACGCGTAGCAGCCGATCAGGTGGGTGAAGCCTTTCTTTAGCACCAGCGCCCGGTAGGCGTTTTCGAGCACGGCAAGGTCGTTGGGGACGCCGACGTTGGCCAGCTCTGCATGTTGGTAGAGCAGTCGAGCCTTATCCGGCGCGAAGAGCCGCGCCCGCACCGCCGACCAATCAATTGGGGCCTGCGATGGTCCACTGCCACCACTCCCGCCCGCGTCCCCGCAGCTGCAGCTGCAACTTCCATCTTTGCGTTCGTCGTTCGTCCTGTTGACATCGCTGTCCTCCACCGTCATGGAGCCGTTTAAGAGGGGAAAGTGCGCAAAGGCGATGCGCAGGTCACTGCAGAGTTTGTCCAAATACTCGCGCTGCTTACTCACAAGACCCACCACCTCCACGAAGGAGGCCGTCATCTTCGCCTGCACCACCGCCCGGCATGTGTCCTCGCACGGAAAGTACGCCTCCACCGTTGAAACGGCGCAGTCGTGCGAGCAGTCAAACTCCGCTTCGAGGGCGGCGACGAGGTTTGCCTTCTGATGCTCGACGTACGCAGCGAGGTGGTCGTGCAGCTGCCCTCCAGCTCCGGGCGGGGACACGGGTGGGACAGGGAGAGGCGGCATCGAGGTCAGCAGCTGCGGCACGGGTTTGGCCGCCGTTACGCCACGCGGTGTTGCGGCGGATGTCGATGATGTGGTCGCTCTAGTTGATGTTGTTGCTGTCGGTGTCATCAGTGCGACGCCGCTCTGCGGCTCTGTGTGTGGTGCGGTGGCAGCGGATGATGCCGCGTTGGCGCGCGGCTGAGAGGAACTGTTGCCCATGCTGGGCGACGTACTCATTGATGAGTTACAATTCTACTTTTCACTGCTGAAGTTCGTCTGTCAAGCCGCGTTGCATAATAAGAAGAACGATGAGAAAGTGCAGCAACCGCAAAATAATGCACCAATTATTTTTTTTTTTCTTACTTTCTGAACGTGTGCAAAAAAATAGGACAAGGAGTTGAAACAGGTGCTTTCTTACCCTCTGTCAAAGACAGTGGCAAGT
>MDUD01008975.1:0-11800 GCA_002216565.1 Crithidia mellificae | reverse complement strand
CGAAAAAGAAAGAAAATCATCTGTTGGTGCAACTCTGAAAAGCCTGTGTGCAGCAGCGTCTTCTAAGGAAGCTTCACTGTGACGCCGCAAATCGTTTTTGTGTTGCGCAAAGAGAAAGGGTAAATAATTATCATTAAACTCAAAAAACCCGTCTTTTTAAACAAACAATTCGTTTATGAGACTTTATTTTGTATTTTTAAAAAAGAAAGACCAATAACAAATAAAAAAGAAGTCAAACTCAGGGTGACTCGTACTCACGTTCTCAACCGCAGTCACGCACTTTAACCGACAGTATTTACAGACAATAAAAACAATCAAATAGAGGATTATTTTCAGTACACTAGCAGAGATAGATTCTTAATAACAACAAGTTTAAATAATGATCAAAAATAAATGCGCTGCGCTATTTTCTTTTTTTTTTTCTTTTTCCTCCTCATATATTTTGTCTTTTTGAGCGTGCGCTTTTCCGTTGCTTTTGCTGTGGAGATTGTGTCCAAAAACAAATCTTGTCTAGTAACTCAGCTTACCAGTCATAACAAATAAAAAAAAAATTAACAACAACAGAAAAAGAGAAAGCCCTGCATTTTAACAAAGCTTCTCTTTTTCTCTGAGGTTTAAACAAACAAGCGAAAACAAAGATTGTCAAAACGACAGGCGCCACGATCCACTGCAAGCAAAACAATTGATAGAGAATAAAATCAGGAAATTGACTTTTTTATTTGAGATGAGCCGTAAGCTTTTTGCTCATACGCTCTGCAACAACAACAAAAAAACAGAGTTATTGCGCGAAAGCGCAATGGTCAACAACACCTTTCAATTTCATTTTTTGTTGTCTTTCATGTCCCTTTCTCATCTGCTCGCGCTGCAAGAGTGAGCGCTGAAGATACGCAGCGACTTCACATTTCCCAGAAGACCCATTTCCTTCAAAAGCCTAGCTAACGTCTTTGATTAATACCCTGCATCTCTTCTCTTCTTTCTTCCTCTTTTCTGACCTTTAGCCCTGCCCTGACCTCTCAAGTCCCAACGACTTTATTGATATGACGGACGCTCACCGTACGCCGGTTTTGGCGACTGCTGGTAACCGGGATAGGGTGGGGCCGAGTTTTGATACGACGGCAGCATGTCAGGGTGTTGCTGTTGCTGCTGCTGCTGCTGCTGCTGTTGTTGTTGGGGAGATGAGAGCTGCTGGTACTGCTCCGGATTTGGCGACGCGCTGTCGTGTCCACCCGCCGCATTCGGCTGACCGCCCCCATTTCCGCCACCGCGACGACTATTGGAAAAGCTGTGGTTGCTACCAGAGCGCTTATCGTGTCCGTTGCCACCATTACCTGCACTACCAGCGGACGCAGCCGCATTGCCTCCGCCGCCGTTGTTGTTGTTGTTGCTTCCTGCCCCATTGCCACCGTGTCCGCGACGGCCGCCACTACCGTTGACGGCGTCCGCCTTTAGCTCTTCGACCACCATTGAATCGCGCGGTAGCCGGGCCTTCTTCGACAGCACCGCAGCGTCCAACGCGACGTACTCGCACAGCGCGTCCACCTCATCCGCGGTGCGGGCCAGCCAGACGCCGCCAATGTCGAAGAGGATGCGTTTGTGCAGGCTGCGCACCAGCGTGAGGTCTGCCTCGCTGCGGCAGTAAAGTAGATAGCAGCCCGCACCACGACTCTCAAGGTGGCTGGCGCAGGCGCCGCAGGTGCGATGAATCAGCCAGAGCAACTCTGATGGCGTCGTCTCAAAGCGCACCTGCCCAATAAAGAGGGCAATGGGGAGGCTGCCATCCGCCCCGCTACCGTTGTTGTTGTTGTTGTTTTGACCAGCGGTGTTGCCGCCGCTGTTCGACCCCGCCTGCGCGCCGGTCTTCGGGTAGGCCGGAAGGTTAGCAGGAAACTGGATGTAGCGGCAGCGGTCCTTCAGTGAGCGGTGCACCACCTCCTGTGGCAGCTCAAAGCCCGTGTCAAGCCGCCGGCTGTGGCCTCGCATCAGGTACGCATCGGCGGCGTGCTGATCCATCACACCGGGACCAAGAAAAAGACCGTTCTGGAAGTTGCTCGGCGCCTGCCCCTGCGTCGGTGTCGACACCTGCACAGGGGTGGAGTTGCCAGAGAAGCTAAACGTGTAGGGGTTGTGTCGGCCGGCGCGCTCGGCCTCCGTCGGCATCTCGCCTGGGATCGGCGCGATGTAAGGGGAGCGACCGGTGCCTTTTGTGCGGCACGTCACGGTGATGGGGCTGTCCTCGAGCTCAATCAGCGTGCTGCTGTTGCGGCGGCCGAGGACGGCTTGGTAGTTCACCTGCAGCGGCTCCACGTAGGGGGAGGTGGCGAGGGGGTCCTGTTGATGCGGCGGCGTGCCGCCGAACTGCGTAGTGAAGACGAGCGGCGGGGTGGGCGGGTGCTGGGCGGCGTAGGTGTTGTTCGGGGTGCCCATGGTGGGGAGATCCGAGGCGCTGCCGTTGCCGTTGCCACGCATGCGATACATCATCTGCTGCTGCTGCTGCTGCTGCTGCTGTTGCGGTGGGTAGTTATTCATGTTGCCCTGCATTTTATTTGTTTCTTTTATGTATTGGAAGTACGTGTGTGTCTCTGTGTGTGTGTGGTTGTTACAAAAATCAACAAGTACTTTAATACAACGGCTCGATACAAACTGTTACAAACACACTTCGTTTTCTTAAAACAAAGCGCTTGCAACAAAGGCTATCAAAATAAAAGGCTACTACAACCAACAAATAACTGAGAAGTGGATAAAAGTAATAGAAATGCGAAGGTTCTTTCGGTTTTCGCCACGGCCAAGAAGGCTTTAGCAAAATAAAAAGAATGAAAATAAGAAAAGAGAGAAAGAAAAGTGCAAGACTGCTTACAAACCGTGGACAATCCAAAATAAAGAAAAAAAAAAAGACAACAGAACCGAGTATGTTGAGAATAGTATAAAGAAAGCAGAAAGAGAAACCTACGGTTTTTTTTTTGTCTTACTGAGCTGCTATGACAGTGACTACACGACTCTACTAATAAAGCGTGCACTTTCAAAAGAGTTAAGTATAAGTAGAGAGGGGGTTCCGCAGGGTACACTGAAGACGATGCCACGCTGCTAAAAATTATGCTCAATTCCTTTTAAAAAAAAGTTAATTGGTGGAGGTTTAAAACTGATACCAAAAAGGAAAATAAATGGTGCAATGGACACCGCTGAAACCTTTTTGTTGTTGAGTGAGGAAAGTGGGGAATGCTAATAAATAATAATAATAAAAGGAGATGAAATTGTGCAGAAGCAGCGTGAGTATATAAAAAGCTTTAATCTGATGATTTGCCTGTTTTGCGTAACTTACAATGTGTTTGGCTAAGGGGTGAAGAGAGTGGGAAAAAAAAAGTAAGAAGAATAAGAAAAATAAAAAAAAAAGCAACAGTGATTCAAAGAAGCACCTGTTAGAAGCAATTTGATGCAAGGAGAACNAAAAAGGAGAGTAAGAAGGCAGATGGTGCAAAGTTGAAGTTGCGCATAAAAGAAAATGAGACCCACGAAACAGAGATAAAAAACGTTTTCGCTGTTCACACTTGAAGATACATACACTTGCCAAATATACAAGTTCGACACTACGTCGCCAACTGTATCGTGCAAGATAGATAGCAGGTGTCACTCGAGTTTTTGCTTTTAAAAACGCTAGTACTAAAGGTGGCGTGCAGTGCTGTTCACAGATGTATCAGCTCTCTTCCGTTGTTTGTAATTGTAAATTTGGGTCATAGCACCAGATAAATGCTGCTTAGTACTTATTTACATCGTAATTAAAACATTGAAAGCGCAATTAAAATACATATCTTTAAAAACGCGCTTTGAGCGAGAGGAGATTGCCGCAGTAGCAAAAAAAAAAGAGGACAAGTATTTCATCGCAACTCTCTTGCCCCCCTTTTTAATTCTCCTCAGGCATTACACAGCAATGCCGCGTGAGCGCCAAGCGCAGCGGTGGGCACAGCGCCGCAAAAGCGTCATTCGAAAGTCCAGCGTAACGCCAGTGTGCCACCGGCGCGGTGGATGGGTAAGGCCGCAGCTCCACTTGCTCGCCTTGATCCGCACTCAGGTCCGCCTCCTCAGCAGTATTCGACTTCGAGGCAGCAGCAGCGGCACCTTCCGACTCCCTGGCGTTCTCGTCTACACAACTTGTTGCACCACGAGCCTTGGCGGAGTTGTTTCCGGAGCGCTGTGCCTGCCCCTGTGCGCTTGTTGCTCTGGACGCCGCCGCCGTCGCAGCCGCGACTGCAGCAGCTTTCCGCACACGAAATTCTCGCAAGGCGGCCTCTTTGCCTAGGGCTCGACGACCACTTGAGGCTATCCCGTTGCCCACCTCTTCGCCGTCGCCTGTGCTGCGGTCTGCCGCTCGCGCCGCCTCATCCAGGTCTAAAACCGCCTGCGTTACCACAGCGTTGCCTGACAGCAGATGCTGCTCCGTCGCGGCAACACCCAGCGCCGATGCGGCAGCGGCAATAGCGGAATAGAGTGGCACACGCAGAATGTATTCCCCTTCTTGCAGAAGCACAAGGTGTTGGTGCAAGTACGCGGAGGTGCACAGCACCGTTGCAGCGGCGGCGGCCGACGACCGTTGTGCGGGATTCGAACCGCCGTTGGTTTGGCGCGTCCAGCGGAACAGCTCCAACTGCACCGGCACGGCGGCCAGGAGAACGGGGTGGATGTGCGCAAAGGAGCTCATGGGTGTGCGCTGCATAAACTGCTGCTGCAGCTGCTGGTATGGCGCGTAGAGGTAGAAGAAGGCAACGGAAAAGGGCAGAGCCCAGATCGTGCGCGTGTTCACGGAAGGGGAAGAGGAGGGACACACAAAGCGCACAGTGCTGAGACGCGCAAAAGGTGTGGACGTGTTGATGGCCTTGACGGTACTGCCCAACGTGTGGAGGGCGGCGGAAGTGGACGTGGAGGAGGCGGCGGAGACGTTGGTGGTGAGGAAGGTCGAGTTGGCGTAGAGCGCCTGGCAGCCCAGCGCTTCCGCCTCGCCGACCCACTGCCCTGGCAGTACGCGATTCACATCACGTCCCGCCTGCAACGCCACGTAGGTCTCCGTGTCCGCATTTGTCGCCAGCTCAGGCGGTAGGAAGTACACACACGCGCTAGACACATCGCCCTCTGCGTAGAGCACCTGCCCGTCCTGGACCTGCACCGGCTCCAGGAGCTCCGCCAGACGCCCCACCAAGAAGCTCCACTGCTTGTCCTGGGTCTGTCGTGTGGTCCAGTAATTTTCTTCGGCGGTGGTGAGAAACGCGGCGTCAGCGTCGCGCCGCATACCCGGTGGAGCCTGTGGGGGTGATAGAAGTTGTTGGCGAATACTCCGAAGCAATTGGCTGGCGGAGAGCACCTCCACTGTGGGTCGGCAGGTCTCGATCTCGTCCTTGACGATCTTCCGTTCGTCCCTTTCGCCATTGGCACCTCCCTCTCCCCTCTCCATCGTGCCACTGGTGCTGCCGCGGCTCGTGTGAAGGCTCACGGAACCCACATCGGACGGCAAAGGGACGTTGGGCCAAACTACACGGCCCCCCAGCACTCGCTGCCGCGCCACCTGACGGTCCAGGAAGGCACACCGCACCACCTCGGCACACTCCGACGTCCACACAAGGCCGGCCCGCGATGTCTCGGCGTCTCGCGAAGCCGGCGTGGAACCAGCCACCGCAGCCGCAGCAGCAGCGGGAGAAGCCCCAGCCAGCGTAGTCGAAGCCGCCGTTGACGCTGCGCTGCTGGTCTCTACGCTGTCGTAGCACAGATACGTTCCTCCGGTTGCCCCAAGGCGAAAAGACGGCAGCAGCGCGGACTGCGAGGCAGCCGCGATGGCGTCAAACGTGGAGTAACTCGCACTCTTGCGAGATGCGGCGGGACGCGTCGTGCTGGATCCGGCGCCTGTGACGGATGTAGACAGAGCACCACCTGCGCCGCCACTGTTCGTGCTGTACCGTCGCACGTACGCCGTCGAAGTCCCCAGCAGCCACGGCACCGCCGCGGTGCCAACCTCCAGTGCCGCCTGCACATCGCGGAAGGTCTGCGCTGCCCAGCCGAGCTGCAGCGGTGTGTACGTGTTCGGCGCAGGAGAGGCATTCGCTGGGCTCTGCGCGGCTTGCCGCTCAAGGCGCAGCTGATTCAGCTCACACTGCGCACTCAACATCGCCTTGTCGCGCTCTGCCAGCTGCGTGTGATCGAGATTGAGCGCGGTGAGGGTCGGGGTGGACTGGAGGAGTCGGGACAGCGCCGGCACAAGAGCGGCCGCAATTGGGTTGTACGAAAGGTCCAGTCGCTGTAGTTGTGGGTGGCCTTGCAGCGCCTCTAGCAGGTACTGCAGCACCGGCCCGCCACCTCGCGGCGAGCTCGTGTCGGCGCCACCAGGGGGCAGCGAGAAGTCCAGCGAGAGGTGGGTCAGCTTGAGAGTGCGCAGCTGCGGCAGCAGAGAGCACGACGCTTCTCTCGTGCTTACAGCTGCTTTTCCGGGTGCCGAGTCAGCCGCTAAAGCAGACGGCGTGGAGGTCTGGGCTGCTCGCCCTTTGCTCCAGAGCGGTGCGACGGCGGTGACGACGACAGTGAGCGCTGAGGAGGCATTAGCCCCGCCACGCACGCCGGTCGCAGAGGACTGCGGCTGCTGTTGTTGCTGCCGCCGTGCGGGGCGTACTCGGTGAACGCGACACAGGTCCGCAAAGGCGAGGAGCGCGTTAGGCCCCACGTAGCACGCCGCAAAATCGATTGTGGTGGCAGGGGATAAAAGACCCACTTGTTCGCATGTCAGGCTGTCTTTCATCGGTGGGTGCGTGTCCGACGAGGCAAGCAGCGTGGCCCAATACGACGGCACTGTTGCGGCGCCGTGATACTCGCACAACAAGCAGAAGTACTGGAAGAGTGGGCTCGAGAGCTCCGTTGCGTGCGGGTGAGCAGCGGCGCCCGCGGGCAGATTCTCCTCTGAGGCGATCTTATCGTCGCTGTCGTCATCGTCGAAGGCGGCCGTGCGGTCCCACGCGGCATCGCGCCCGTCTGCGCTGGGGTGCGTGGCGGACGTGTCGACGGAGGTGCCACCACTGCGGTTGTAGGAGCGGCCGGCGCGGTGATCATGGGCCGCACCCAGCGCGGGCAGCAGTGTCGCGAAATCAGGCGCTGGCCGACTCTGTGGTGCTGTTTTCATTTGAGGAACGTATGGGTGTATTCGATGCTTATCTGCGTTGTTGCTCAGCCTTGATGGGAAGGCCTCTATGTGGCGTTTCGAGAAGGCGCGCGTTCAATCTGCCTGCGGTTTCGCAATGAGTACAGAAGGTGGCAGACAAGAAAGAAAAAGAAGAGCACATTGGTAACGGAAGAAATAGATCATAGTAGCAAAAAGGGAAGGGCAACAAATGAAAGGTTGTGGAGATTTTGTACGATTCGCGTATTCTAATTGTGTTCCCGACATCTTTGTTACAAGCTGCACGAAACGTAGCGTGTAGGAACACGTCTACCTGCTCTCCAATGTGTCGTATTTTTATGGATCGCAGCTAGCACTTTTGTGCTTTGATACTTTGTGTGCGTTGTCGACAAAGTCACTTAATTGTGCAGCCGCATAAGTGATCCATTTTTCTATTAACCGTGCGAAACACAACACTCTGTATTCTTAAAAGTAAACAACGCTAAAATCACCCTCTGGTTAAACGTAAACTAAGTTTTTTTTATCGCAAGCGAACACGCTGAAAAGAATCAAAGCAAACAGAAATCTCAATGTTGTTAAAGAAACACTGAGGAGAGCAGTGCCTCTACTCAACGAAGTCAAACAAAAGATTAACATCGGGTTCGGTAAGAAAAAAATGAATGATGACAAAAAAAAACGCGAAAGGGGGAAAAACAAATGCTGTTGCTTAAAAGCACCAACTAAAAGGAAAAAATATAAGCGTTCCAAATCAAAAGAAGAAAAAGATGGAATGTGGGAAAGGACTGATAGTACCCGCAATGAAGCATCAGTCGGAGGACGTGGGAAGAAAAGAAAAAAAAACCGGTAAAAGAACACCAATTGATTTTCTATGCACATCAGAAATACTATTGTCAGCAAAAATCAAAGGCGAAAGGAATAATCACTAAAAAAAAATTGGTAAGTACTGAGACTACAATTAATAAAAATTTGTGGATAATCAAGCAAACCTACAGAAACGTAAAAGAAAAAAAAATTTAGATTGCGTTATGTTTGGCGAGAAGAAGGTACTTTGAGAAACTCTTACGCTAGTCACTTTTTGCAATTGGAAGAAGGGTGTCTTTGACTTGGTTTGCGCAAACATTGTCTCATGATCAAAAGTGGAAAAAAGAAGGTGCGGAGCATCTAAAACAAAGGTCACGTATAAAATGACGCCATCAATTAATACACCAAACCTGATATATAAAAAAACCGTAATAAGGAAAAAAAATAATTCGAGATCGAAAATCATTAGAAAAAAGGAAAGGTATCGAGGTGAAAAAAAGGGGGAATCGATTCTAATATTTAGCGAATAATTTCAAAAGAAATCTGCTTAAAAAGGTGTGTTTAACATCAGGGACTTTGCTTTTGTTTTGCTGGTAAAGCATCAATCTTGTTGGTTACTGTTGTTTTAATATTTGCCTAGCAAGAAAAAAAAAAACAGTAACACACTTGTTCTTCCGAAAAAGAAAAGGTTCCAAAAGGAACAAATAAGGTTTTTTGAACACAGGCACAATTCGTGGAATACAGAGCATCAACTTATGATTAACAACATGGTGAAAACAAAGTAAAGAAAAGGAAAAGCATTTTTCTTTCCCCGGATCGACTCTAAACTGGGAAGAGAGATGATTGAAAGGAAAAGAGAAAAGAGTAAAAATTGAAGTAAATCGAGAAAGGAGGCGAGGAGACTATGATGCACATAAAACAATTTGACCTTACAGCCGTCTAAAACTGCAATAAGTAAGGAACAAGCAAGCAACCTTTTTTTTTTGCATACAAGAAAAGGCAGTAAACGTAAAGGAAATGGCTTTAAATCTTCACAAGTATGAGACAAAATAGGCACTGAAAAAGAGATGGGATATTCACATTATCGTTAACACGAGAGAAAAAAAAGGAAAAGGAGAAGAGGAACAAAACACTAAAAGGAAGCAAACATAAGAAGTGAAAAAAAAAAGAGTTAGACTGAACACAATCTCAGAGGACAAATTTCCTGCAGCGACATTTCACTCGCATTGCATCGAGAATGGAAGCACTCTACAATCTTATGTTTAATGCAAGAGAACGCTGTGTGAACTCAACGTTGTTCCTCATTTAGTACGTTGCAAATACGCAACCAGAAATTATAAGGAACTCGGAGTACAAAAAAAAACCCGAGATAACAAGAAGTCTAACAACGACAACAACAACAAAGAAGAACATTGCATAACGCGCAATTCAAATAAGGGTGGACAAGTAAACTGGAAAATGCACTGAGGATAAAAAAAAAAAAGAGGAAGAGCACGGAAAAGATAACTGACCAAACCAAAGATGGCAAATAAAAATAAAAGGGAAATGAAGGGAAGGAAGAAAAGTTGGCTATCTGCTGTTCAATACGAGAAAAATATGCGCAAGAGAACTGTGAGAGGAGGCATTGCAAAGAAAAAAATAATAAGAAAACACGTAAACAAGGAAATAAAACTAGATTCGGTAAAAAAAAAAAAATAGGAATGTGTGCTCGCGGGCTGATCTACCCTCCTAACAGCTGTGGTACATGAAAAAAAAAAAAATAGGGAGGGGGAAAGAGGGGCAGAAGGAAAACAGGGAGAAGAAAAAAAGTTTATATAAAGGAGAAACAACCTGTGTTGGGAGAGTAAAAAGAGAGAGATTGTCGTAGAACCGTGCGTAAATGTGTGTAAAATAAAGGTATGAGGTGAAACAAGGGGGGTGTACAGCATAAGACGTACCTTCTTGTGGCGAACAGCGAGAACAATTAGAGAATCAAAACAAAACAACTTAGTAGTAAAAAGAGAAACTGTTGGTACAGTTTCAAAGGATTTGTTTTCCAATTCCCCTCAACGTCTTCTGGACCCTCTTCAAACACGACATACACTAGCAAAACAGTATATATAAATATATAACGAAATCGATTAAAAAAATAGTAACAATAATGAAAACA
This sequence comes from Crithidia mellificae, assembly GCA_002216565.1. NCBI lineage: Eukaryota > Euglenozoa > Kinetoplastea > Trypanosomatida > Trypanosomatidae > Crithidia > Crithidia mellificae. The sequence continues at coordinate 1,706 of MDUD01008975.1, read as the reverse complement.
ATATAAATAATAAAAAAAAATGGAAGGACAATCAGTAAAAAAAAAGGAAATAAGATACAGTCAACTAGAAATTGACCGAAAAACAACGAGGCTGCTGCTGTGAACATGAGGCACCTAAAGCACATCGCACTGACAAGGGTGGCTTGAAAGCGGGGGAGAGGAAAAAGCAATAGTAACACTTATCAGAGGGAAATAAATTGGCGGCGAATGATGAAGGGAAAAGGAAAAATGAGTAGGAAAAGAGGGAATACGGAAGAACGCTGTTTCGGAACACTAGAAAAGGGTAAAAGAAAAAGAGATTTTTGTGTCGTAACACAAATAGTTGTTTAGCTCAATGCGGAAACGCATCAATTCTTTACAAGTTTTCTCTTTTAGTTGTTGTCGCAGCGCGGTCTGTGGGTACCAAGCACTGCACAACAAATGCCAAAAGAGCAAGACCACACACGCGCCGCAGATACCACTCTTTGCAGGCAGCAGAGGAATTATCTCATTGGCTCTTATGCGTGAGCAAACAAGAAAGAAAATAAAAAGCCCTAGCACACTACTTCCATTTTTGACCAGCTCACTACTACTGGCCCAGGTCGCACAAACTAGCGCCAGGATACAGCGGTACATGCGTTGCCGCTTTGTTGCTTTTTCGGCCTACACATGCGAAGATGTGTTTGTGTGTTTGTGTGTGAATGTGTGCTTTCCAGACATTCCTGCCAGCACTTCACCCTTTCCCTTTGCCATCTTCTTGCCTCTTTAATGGCTCTCTTTCTCTCTTTCATCTCCACAACACTTTCTCTGTTGCTGTTGGTGGTATTCCATGCGAGAGGAGAGTCCGCTCACTTTGAAGTCTGCCTTGGCACGACTAATAGTCAGGCACTGCAACGTTCAAAGAAAGAAGAGAACAGTGGAAAAGTTACCTTAGTGGCTTAGTCGTCTACGAAGCTCACCTTCGGGTTCCGCCGCATCCGCCGCATCGACGCGGAGGACCCGCTAAAAGACCCACTGAAGGAGCCGAGGGCAAAGGCGTTCTCGGCGTACGGCACGGGCGAGACGGACGGGGTGAAGGTGTCGGCGACAGCGGAGGCCGAATGCGAGGACGACGACGACTTCGCGGACCCGCTGGACGCCGCGCTGGCGCTGCTACCGGTGGACGCCGTGGAGACGGAGTTCACGCTGGACGAGCCCGCCGAGGTGCTGAGGCTGCTGCTGCAGCTTGAGGACGCCGTCGAGGCCGGCGACGGCGCATTGGCCCCGTTCATCTCAAAGGTGGCGAGGGTCATCGAGGCGGATCGGGGGCGATGGGCGGTGGTCTTCGGCGCGAGTCCGGTATCGAAGGACCGGCTGGAGGCAAGCTCGTCCTCGCCGCCGTCGTCGGAGTCTACGGAGTGATTTGATTTCGTGTCGTCGGACGTGGCCGAGTTTGTCGTCTGCGAGGAGCCGCGAGAGCCCGCGCCGGCCGCGGCGGCGGCGAAGCACCACCAGTGGTGGTACTTGGCACAGCACGTCACCGCGACCACCACGATGACCACGGCGGCGGCGATGCCGACTCCGATGCCCGCCCACGCCGCGCTGCTCATCTTGGCAGACCCGCTCTCTGACTTGCCGGGTGAGGGGGAGGTGGTTGGAGGAGGGACGCTAGACGCCGTCGGCGTGGGCTCGCTGGTCGTGGTCGTGGTGGTGGTAGACGCAGTTGCAGTGGGTCGCGGAGTAGGGGT
>MDUD01008973.1:4877-16096 GCA_002216565.1 Crithidia mellificae | reverse complement strand
CACACACACACACAGACAAATAAACAGTAGTTTTTTTTCTTCATTAGACTGACAATGACAGATCTCAAGCCTCCGCAAACCTCTGCCAGCGACGTGGTGACGGCGGTGCAGCAGGTGCGCGATGATTACATGAAGTTCTTCTCCGACGTCTTCACAGACGAGTTGGTGGAGCTGTACGAGCTGGACGGCAGCAAAGACGCGGTGAAGCAGCTGACGGCGTGCATTGAGAGCGGCGTGGCCGTGTACGGGCATCCTCTCCACGTCGACAATCCTGCGCTCTCGGCGTAGAGACTTGAAGAAGCATTCCCGCCACGTTAAATAAGCAGAAGTCATTTTCTTTCTCAAAGGGAGAAAAAGAGCTCACAAAGGTTGTGGTGCCGTTCTATCGTGTCTTCTCTTTTTGGTGAGCTTGTCTCTCCTTTGCCGCTATTGCTTCTGCCGCATGACTTTGTCATACACCTGCTAGTCCACCAGGGAGTAATGCTTGCTAAAACCTTCGATCCCCGATGCATCGCCGCTGGATGTATTGCCGCTGCTTTTGATTGACTGATTTTCCTCTGTGATGAAGCAGATAAAATTTTCTCACCTCTGGGGAGAGGTGTCGCTGTTAAAATCTTTTTCCTGCCTACTGTATCACGCTAACACCGCTTAATTTAACATGAGTAAATTAAAATTATCAAATCTATTCAATATATAATTAGTAGCATCGAGGTGGTGAACACGAATTTGTTCAACGCCTGGCCATAATATAAACCAAAATAGCTTTGGTCTTTATAACATTATTTGTGAGGAAAAGCTAAAACGAGCTTAAAAAAAAAACTTGCATTTTGAATGTGGAAACCTTTAAACTGCCAAGCTCCTGTTTATTGCTTTTCCATCAACGCCTTTTGCTCTTTGCTTCTTCTGGATTTTCACTTTTTTGCTCATCGAAGGTGCCCGTCTCTTTACTCTGCATTGATACAGAGACGCATTACACCTTAGCACGCAATTATAGTTAATTTCACCCATTTTTCTTTGCACGGCTGCATGTTCTGATTATTAGTGCATACATTTGCCAGTTTTTGTTCTGCTCTAGAATAGCGTTGCATACTCAATTTGGTTTATTCCAGGTTCTTAAGACTTGCGTTTTAGTTTCTTTTATACACTCGCTGCGCGCTTCGAGGGCTTTGAAAGTGGTTTTCTGGTGGAAACACACACAGCATCTTCAGGCTTTTCCTTTTCGTAAACATAGAGTAATCTGAATCATAGAAAGCTAAGCAATTCTTTCTCAGTCAGCTGTTCTTTTATTACTTATCCACTTACTGTGCTTACGCGTAACGCCCACAAAGAGTTTTTTTTGTTTTTGCTTCACTCCTTGCGTGATTTCTTTTGTAGCAGGATTAAGAAAAAAAAGAAGATTGATCCCCCTGGCCGTTTACCACACGCACGGTGCGCTAGTTCTCCACTGACACCTTGTATTTCACTCTGCCACGCAGAAGAGCATAATCCTTTTCTTTAATGCAACGCTTTTTTTCGCGTCGCGCGTTGCCGCCGTCGGTGGCGCTGTGCCGCCGCTACGTCGCCACCTCCCCACGACTCCACACCGCAGCACCGCAAGGCTCCGCAGCGGCGGCAGCGGCGACGGCACCCCCCGCAGCAAACACGCTGACAGCAGAAGAGCTTCAGCGCATCGCCCACCTCATGGAGAACGACCCGCGCATTCTGATGGAGGTGGTGGCCAGCATGGACCCGCAGAGCCGCCGGCGACTTGTCGTGACCGGCGGTGCGATGGAGTGGTTTGGCAAGGAGAGCGCCGCGCAGGAGGTGGAGAAGGCCGACGCGGACAAGGACCGGCAGATCTCGCCGAAGGACTTCGACCACTGGTTCGAGAGCGCGCTGAAGCGGCGGCAGGAGGAGAAGAAGAAGCTGACGGAGACAAAGTCCACCGCGGCGGCGAGCACGACCACCACCGCAGCGGCCTCGAAGGCGCTGCCACTGGCGGCCCTCTTCATGATCGCCCTGGAGGCGGGTCTGCCTTTTGTGGGCTTCGGCTTTCTCGACAACGCGACGATGATTCTGGCTGGTGACATGATCGATGGCAGCCTCGGGTTCTACCTGAACTGCTCCGTGCTGGCCTCTGCCGCGATGGGCAACGTCTGCTCTGGCATGCTGGGGATGCAGGTGCACGGCCTCATCGACAAGGCGGTGCAGAAGCTGAACTTCAACACACCGGTGCTGACGGAGGAGCAGATGAAGGACCGGCGTGTCTTCCTGGCAGGTCACCTGGGTGGCACGGTGGGTATTATGGTGGGTCTTATCCTGGGCATGCTGCCTCTCCTCTTCCTCGACGGTGACACGACGGAGAAGTCCGACTACGTCATGTTCCACCGCTGGGACGTCAACAACAGCGGCTTCATCGAGCTGCCCGAGTTTGAGAAGGTGCTGAGTGAGATTGGGCTGCGACAGACGGAGACGAAGGCGAAGGGGCTCATTGAGAAGTACGGCGAGAACAACCGAGTAAACTTTGAGCAATTTACGCAGCTGAAGACCGACCTTCGCGAAGGCAAGCCCATCTTTGACTGATCTGCTTATAACGTAGTTTGCGTTAGTGGACACGTACTCCCTGAGCCTTTGCGCTTCAGTCGTTGCGCCGAAAAGAAGAAAAAAGTGATCTGTTGAGCAGAGTCCAATCACATTGCACAACCACTTCCCCTTTTTCCGTGCACCTTAACCAATTCGTCGGTGTCTATTTTGTGTGTATTTGTGATTTTGTGTAGCTTGCTTCCTCTTTATCTGTTCCTGTGCTTTCCAGCTCATGCACTTTTCTTTTCAAGTTAATTGTTGCAAAGGAAAAAAGAAAGGTTCATAACAGTTTGCAGAAACAAAAGCTTATTGCTAGCGTCTGCGGCGATGAAAAAGGGAGCGCGAAACGTGTTCTGCGTGAGCTATCATGCACACAAGTGTAGTGGCTGACCAACTGCAAAACTTCCCGTCGAATGGTATAGCTACACTTTTGCCTTCTACAACAGAGAATCATCACTTTTGTTGAAAACCATTAACTACACAGGCTTAATTAGGCGCGCGCAAAGCAGATTAGACGATAATCCACCTATGAGATCCTTCCATCATCGCCACCTCTACAACTTTTTCTTTTTGATCCTTTCGACTGTGCAACGTAAACGGAGCCGCATACAAAGCGTGTGCTCGCGACGTGCAATCCTCATCACAACCTCATTTTCCTGTTCTTTTCGTCTCCCCACAAAAGAAAAAATCGGAGAACACTCTATTTTCTTCAAGCGATAGCTTCGTTGTTTCTTCAATTCTCGAGTAAGCGGCACTACTTCCACCTGCTGGTCTCTTTCCTGCTCGTTTCACTTCGCACAATCCTTTTTTCCTCTTTCTTTTTGTAATTCTTTGCCATGTCTGATCAAGACGGAGAGGCGGCACACCTTGTCGACGAGATCCGCGGCGGGTCGGCGCGCGGCGGCGGTGCCGCGTCGGTCGCCGGCGACGAGCACGACTGGCGTCAGACCGGCAACGGCAGCATCTTCTTCGACAACCGCACCTTCAGCAGCTTGGAGGAGATGAAAGGCTCGCTTTTGGAGAGCTGTTGCCCTGGCGACGGCGTGCTGTCTGGTGCTCTAGGCCTGGTCACGACGGCGTGCACGCCCACCATGCTCTCCCTGCCCCTCGCCTTCGTGGTGGGCGGCTGGTCCTTCGCAATCCTCTGCGTCGTTTTCTGCGTCACCGTCACCTTCTTGTCGGTTCGCATTCTCGCTCTCGCCTCTCTCTCCGCCGACTCGGACGACTACGAGACCGTCGCCGGCTTCTTTCTCGGCGCAAAGGGGCGGTGGGTGATTCGCTTCATTCTCTTCTTCTACAGCTTCGGCTGCGCCGTGGTGTACCTGAACTTCATCAAGGACAGCGTCACGCCGATTCTCGTCGGGCGTGGGTCTTTCTTGCCTGACTGGATGCGCAGCGACACCGGCGGCTCCATCTGCCTCATCGCCTCGATGCTCATCATCACGCCGCTGACCTTCAACTCGCGCCTCGCCTCCCTGCGCACGAAGGGCCTTGTTAGCAACCTCTTCACCATCTTCATTATCTTCACCATCGCCTACCGCTTCTTCGTGCCGGAGACGGTCCCGGGGACGGCCAAGGCGCGTCCGTCGCAGGAGACCGACGCGGCGGACCCGAACCAGGCGTTTTCAACGGGGCGTCTGGCGGCCGTACTGCCGTACATGTTCTCTGCCCCCATCTTCGTCTTCTCGTACGAGGTGCAGTCGAACGTCATGGCGGTCATCAAGGACCTGCACGACCGCACAGGCCGCAAGATCCTCATCTCCACCTCGCTGGCGCTGGGCGTGGTGTCGATCTTCTACGTTGCCCTTGGCATCCTGGGTAGTATGACCTTCCCGAAGCTGTCGAGCGGTAACATCTTGTCCAGCTACAACGTGGAGACGGATGTGCTGATGATGGTGTGCCAGCTAATGTGCTGCTTCAGCGCGGCCATCTCCTTCGTCTTCTGCATCTTCCCGTGCCGGCTGGCGGCGTTCATGTTCCTCTCCGGCGGTGGCGGCACAAAGATCCCGAAGAAGACGCGCACGAAGCTGGGCGTGGTGCTCTCGGCGTGCTGCTGCGTCCTCGCCATCTTTCTCCCTGATGTCGCCAAAGTCGTCTCCATCCTCGGTGCCCTCTTCAGCGCCACGCTGTCCATGACGTTTCCAGCGCTCTTCGCGATGAAGATGCGGTCGTCTGGCACGTACCTCACAAGCTGGGCGGACGCCTTACTCTCGTGGTGGCTGCTGTTCATGGGACTGCTCTTCTCAGCCATCGGCACCTACATGGCGTTTGCCTTCTCTTCGTAGTATAAGAGAAAAAAAGCTTTTGAGTGGCATTTTAATGCGCACTTGCCTGCATGGATGAAGACTATCGGTCTACCACGTGCCTAATTAAAAAAATAGGACTGAAAAAAAATAAAAAACGACAGGTTTTTGTTTTCCTTTTCTCATCTTCGTTGCTAACTTTTGTTTTCTTTATCCTCATTTTTCTCTCCAAATTCGATTTTAAGAAGAATGGCGCTGTGCGGTTGTCTTCGCCTTAGATGTTGGTACTTTTTTTTTGTCCTGCGCTCGTTTCCGTTTCTGAGACGTATAACTGTTGCATCATTCACGAACCTCGTTTTGACTCTCTTTTTTTCGCAATAGCAGCAGCTCGTGCTGCGCATGTCACGTGACTGAGCCACGCATGCTTTTCTGTGTGTGCGTCAAAGAGCTAAATACCTACTGTGGCAGCTAAACGCTTTGTCAAAACAGAAAGACGAGAAAAATGAGGTTTAAATGAGTTTGTATCGTATTCCTTCGTGTCGTCAAAACTATCGTCGTCTTAATTTGATGTTTACGTTTCAATAATTTCTTTTATAACTTTTTTAGATGAATGTCGAATTGTTTTTTCCATTTCAATTTGCTGTTAAGATCGGCTTCCAAGTCCTAATGCGTTAAATACATGAGCTGAATTCTAAGATGCGCGACTCGACACCCGTAGCACAAGACAATTACCAATTAACGATTCTTATTTAAATACAGCGATAAAAGTTAAAAATTTGGTCTGGAAAGTAAAGGATGTGGTTGCACATGTATGTTTTGAAAGAAGAAGAAAGAGAAAAAAATAGTTGTAGCCTGTTCACTTACTTGCAAGCAAAGCACGATACCACTTGCAGTTCATGGTGATTTTGGTAACAGCTTTGTTACTCAATTGAAAAGCGTCGTCGGCGCTCATTTTTCTATAGTATTTGAAATTGGCATCACTGTACCAGCTCAACAATCTGTACAGTTGCTGACTAAAACCTGAAACCTAGCTTTCTTACTTTTCTTTCCATCCTCACTTCCTTTTCCGCTCTCGTGACTTCTATATTTGCTGCACGTATCTGCATTAGGTTCATTCTTTTATCTTGTTAATTGAAAGTTTGTATGTAATTTTAGTACCCAGTCCTAATCCGCGCGTCGATGGATGATTTATGAGGTACTGTCGCGTGTAATTGGGGACATGTGTGTCCGCCTCGGTGTTCCCCTCACCACTCGCGCCATCGCGCTGTTGCTGGACGGTGCCGTGGACGAGGACGTGCTGTACGCGGCGTGTCAGCGGATGGTGGAGGAGGGAAAGCTGATCGAGTTTGATCGCGAGTCGTACACGACGCGCAACATGCGCTTTTGGTGCCGCGTAAACTTACTCGTCAGCCGCGAGTATCAAGAGCTTGGCATGACGCTTATCCGCACAGAGAACGGCTCCGTGGTGCGGTACATCCCAGCGAAGGCGGAGCACCGCTTCTTTGAGGTGAAGCCGTCCACGATTGGCCTTCAGGCCGGACTTGGCCTCTTTCTCCGCTCCACCCGCCGCGTCCCGCAGGGCTGCGTGATGTGCGAGTACCGCGGCCGAACCTTGCTGAGTGCCGCCAAAGGCGCTCTCCGTGGCATCTACGTGGTGCGTGTGCGCAACAGCAGCACCTTTATTGACGGTGTCACGGAGACCGGCGAGCACCTCTCCCTCGCCACCTTCATCAACGACGACGGCCCGCAGCGCGCGAATGCGCAGCTCATGGAGTACAGCACCCACCCAGGCCGCGTCTTTATCGTCGCGATGCGTGACATCGACCCTGGTGAGGAGGTCTTCGTGCTGTACGGCGCCACCTACTGGGGCTTCTCCACCTACGATGAGCTGCACCAGCACCTCCTCGCGGCCGCCCCGAAGGCTACCGCGGGTGGACCGCGAGATCAGCAGAATGCAAAGATTGCGCGTCTGCTCACGCAGCTTTTTGACTGTCGTAAGTGTGGGGAGAAGGTGCCGTGGCGGGCAATGCGGCTGCACACGGAAGGCTGCGGCGACCCTCGCACAACGCAGCGGCTGTATCACCTGAATTGCCTGCCGCGCAGCGATTACACCGCAGTGAACACGGCGGCTCGCGTCATTGCTGGCGAGCGGGTACGTGCGCAGCACCGCGCCACCTCGCTTGTCGACCTTTCCGATCCCCAAACCTTTGCGCACACGCACGAGGACATCGTGCAGGACCTTGAGTTCTCGTTTGAGGACCCTGCGGATGCAACCCCGTAGCCACGTGCGCCTCTGCTGGGCTGGAATCTGCAGACAACGTGCCAGCTGGCGCGGCGGTGAGTACGAGACGTGACGAAGTGGGAAGACGACGTCTTCATTTATTGTCCGCCTTCTCACGTTGCTCCGAGTGAGGGTGTACTGCCTGTCGAAATTGGCGAATGCCACGACATTGGCAGGCCGTTTGCTCTTATTTTCACTCGCTAAAATCGTTTTGCACAATCTTTGGTGCCCCAATGCTCACAGTAAACCAGCTAATTACTCCTCAAAACAATTTCATTTTAAAAAACTAGGTATACTTATGAAGGTTGTAATGAATGTCAAGGAAAAACACCTGGTTTTTTCCTACAGCTCTGCAACGTTGGCATTGAATGCAACAAACCAAATGCTGAATACAACAATCGGTATTTGCTGTTGCTCGCAGTTGACGCGACGCGATGAGCTCCGAACCCAATTTGCAGTGTTGCGAAATGAGCGCTGCGATAAAGTTTTTCAGAATAATGAATGCATTCACACACTCAGAGTCTCATGACCGCTACTCTCTTCTTTCTTTCTTAACGCTTGCTGCACCTTGTTATTTTATTGTCGTTTTCCATAAACATGAAATTACCATGCAGCTCTGCTACTTCACTGTGGTTATTCAACAAATACATACACACAAGCACATCAAACTGTTTTCTTTTGCACTTGGTCGCAATGCAGGCTACCCGCTTTGCGTTAAACTCCGTCACCGTTCAGCAGGCGGCGGCGGCGGCGCAGCGTGTGCTGGATCACCCGCAGAACTACACGGCTCATCTTCTCAGCGCTGTCCTCTTCGCGCCGAGCCGCATTCAGGAGCGGCCGGAAGGTACTCTGGTCTTCCCATGGCAGCCGACACGCGAGAGCCACAACGGCTTCAAGTCTGTCCACGGCGGTGCTCTCTCCACCCTCGCCGACGCCTTCACCAAGATTCACGTCCGCGCGTTCGTGCCGGCCAAGCCGGTGCGCTCCGTCAGTTTCGAGATTAGTTTCCTGTCCGCCGTCTTCGAGGATAAGAAGTGCAGCTGCGTGACGCGCCTGGTCCATCAGTCGGACAACGTCGTCTTCACTGATTTTTCATTTGAGGATGAAAATACCGGCGAGGTGTATGCGCGTGGCACACACGTCCTGTCGACGGCTGAGTAAAATTGCTGGCGTTTCTGGGGGTGTGGTTACTTTTATCGTGCACTGGTGCCAACCGCATGGGCCAACAAGAGGCTGCTGCTCGGCTTTATCAAGGTGCTCATTTTGTTTTTATTGTTTCACAAATTATGTTGCTTTTTTTTCCCTTTCTTTGTTTCTTCGCAGTTTCACCTGCATGATCTCGCGCTCTGAGATCAATTTAGCGTTTTACACTAAAACGTTGCCATTGAAAAAAGAGATCGGTTGACTTGCACCAAACAGGCACTGAGTCAACCTTTTTTTAATTTAGTTTGGATGCATCGCTTGAGGTCCGAGAAGTGAAACGGTGTGTTTCCGAAAAAGGCCAGCTGTCGTCTTTGGAGATGACTTTTCCCATAGGGAGTTGCAATCACGGCACCTCACGCCGGCCGTGCGAGTGGCGCTGCTACTTTTGCCTTTCATTTTTGTTCACTTTTGTCTCTTCCACTTTAATTTCACCTTCACCTCTCTTTTCTCTGAACTCTCTTGATGCCCTTTTTTCCTCCTCCGTCCCACGAACGTGTGTATTCAATTTGTCTTCTGTCTACCTTGTTGACTGCCATTACATGCACTTTCTTGACCTGATTTTTTTCCCCCTTTTCGACAGCTTTGATTACATCTGCTGTGCTATAGCAATCTTTCTCTCTGCTCGTACCTGCCAACATGGATGACGTGGAGTTGAGTGAGCTGGTGAAGAAGTTCCAGTCGCTCCAGAAGGAGGAGGTGTCGAACCAGATCACGGAGCGCAACGCTGTGGAGATCGTCAACGCGCTCGTGCAAAAGAAGCTTATCGAACTTCTTTACACCACCGATGCGAAGGAGTACCTCACCTGGGATGAGTTGAAGCGCGAGATTGTGGACGAGGTACTGGCCAACGGTGGCCGCCTGAACGTGGTCGACCTACCCGGGCTGCTCAGCGTGCACACCTACCAGGTGGAGCGGGTGATGCCCGCCGTGCTGGAGGAGAACCCGACCCTGCTCCTCGAGGGAGGAGAGCTGATGACGGAGGGCTACCTTGACTCCATCGTGCTTGCCGCCGGCGACCTCTTGAAGGAGCAGGGCTCGCTCGCCATCTCGCAGTTCGCCTCAACCAATCAGCTGAGCTCCGTCTTCGCAAAGGACCTGTTGAGTAAGGCGATCGCCAACGGGCGCCTGGATGCCGTCCTGCAGAGCGCCTCCCTCTACACAAAACAGTTTGTGCAGCTGCAGCGCATGATTGTGCGGGCTGGCCTTCTGGCAGCTGAGGAGCCCGTGCGGCTGGACGCCTTTTACAAGCGCCACAGCCTCTTCGTCCCTCTGCTGCCGACCGTCGTGGAGGCCGTGCGGGGGGAGCTGCCGGGCAGTTTCGAGGGCGACCACACGTACATCCCCCGCGTCTTCGAGGAGAAGCGGGCGGCGGAGGTGCACAACCTCTACGCCTCAAACGGCGCCATCGAGTACGCGCCGCTGCAGCGTCAAGGCATCCACAACGCACGCCAGTACCTCATGGAGCGCTACAACCCCGCGGAGGCCGTCGCCGCCGCCGCGGCTGCGACCGCCACAGACGCGGAGGCCACGTCGTCACCCACCTCCAGCGGTCCCGCGCACGGCCGCCGCGGTCGTCGCAAGGGGCCGGCCGGCAAAGCCTCCGCCGGCAGCAGCGCCGCAGCGACCAAGCTCGCAGCCCAAATTGCGCCAGTGGTGCGTGCCAGTGAGAGCCACCCTCTCTGCGGCTACGCGCTCACCAACGGCTTTGTGTCGGACAAGTACCTTAGCACTCTGCCCGCACTGCAGAGTGTGGTGGACGGAGAAGCCCTCGCCGTGGATGTGAGTGAGCACCTGCCGCTCTTCGTGGAACTGGAGAAGGACTGGCCGGTGCTGGAGGCACGGCTGAAGGAGTTGTACCCCGGGCTTGACCGCGTCACCCTCGTGGCGGACCGCGTGCTGCTCTCCCCCGCCGCGGAGGAGAAGGTCAAGGCGGCGCTCCCCGCAGCCTTTGGTGCCGCGGCGAAGAAGAAGTTGAGTGCGAGCGCCGCGGCGCAGGACGCGATCGCGTCGGTGCTGAAGCTGCCGCGCGACCGCTACGATGAAGTCGTGAGTGAACTGAGCGACTTGTGGGGCGGGACGATCGACGCCGTGCAGCAGCAGCTGACCGCCTCTGCCGCGAAGAGCGCCGCGGCGGAGCTGAAGCAGTCGCGTGCGTCTCTGCAGGAGGCGCTGGCGGCACGCTGGATCGCCCTGGGCCTGTACGCAAAAGGAGTGGAGTGGGCTGCGGCGCAGCTGGATGAGCCGACGGCGGCAGCGATCGAGCGCAACGTCATGTCCACGCACGCCTACCAGCTCGCGCGTGAGGTGATCCGCAATGAGAGCCTCGACTCCCCGGCGCTGAGCGAGAAGGTGGCGGCTGCGTTGAGTGAGGTGAGTCAGCCGGCGCAGTTGAAGAAGGCGCTGCAGCCTTTCTCTGAGAGCCGACGCAACAGCCTGCAGCCCATTCTCACCACCCTCACTGGAAAAAACCTCGAGCCGTTTCTGGAGACGCTGCGGGAGATGAGCGGCTCAAACGTCATCGCAGTCGCCTCGTTTCACGCGCCAAGCAAGAAGGTGGAGCGCGACGCGTACACCAAAATGAAGGAGGCCGCGGTGGCGGAGGTGCAGGCGGCGACGGTGTCCGCAGACGACGCCGCGGCCAATGGGCGGTTGCTCTCCGCCATGTGCGCGCTGCTCCTTCACACCCTTTTTCGCTGCGCGGTGGAGATTCCAGGCAAGGCGGTTGGCGGCGTGGTGGCGCGGCTGGCGACGGAGGCGACGGTGCCAGTGACGCTCGCACCGGCGAAGGATAGCGTGATCTCGTCACTCCAAAGCAACACCGTGGGAGGTGCCGGTGCGGCGCTGCTGGAGGAGCTGCGACAGGCCGTCCTGGCCATGGTGTAGGCGGATCATGATCAATCGACACGCTGATAGGTGAACATGTGACATTC
>MDUD01008966.1:0-14989 GCA_002216565.1 Crithidia mellificae | reverse complement strand
AAAGGCAGCATTGGACATGGTTTCGCATGCGGATTCGGACATTGGTGCGTAAAGCGCTTGTAAAGAAAGACAGGCAGATTAACACACGTGGCGAACTAGAATTTATTTTTTCTTTAAAGCCGCTAAGTCGCTCTTACATAACCTTAAAACCTTGTTTTCGAAATCTCCGGCGCGGGTCACAGTCAAAAGAAGTCGCTTAGACCGTATGCCTACCATTCCAGCTTACCTGCTACTCAATCTTCAGATTTTTTACGCCAAAATGCGTACTATGTACCTAATTCTTTTTTTCTCAGATTGGATTTTAGTTTGAGCAGACACAGTTAAGGGATAGTAGGTTTTACAAAACTGAAAAAGAGCCCAGTTGCCTAATTTTTTTTTGACATCAACTCTTAGAAGGCAGGGCAAGAATCGCTAGCTTTCTCATCCGATCGTCACGCCACAGGAACAATGCGCAACGCAAAAGAGTGAGCGTGTATTTTTGTTTGTTTCTCTTTTTCAAGCCGCAGCGGTTGCTGGCCTTTCTTTCGTTGCTGCGCCAACACTGCTAGATGAGCTCCCGCGCATCCGCGGTGGCACAATAAGCTCTGACATGCGGTAGTTGTGGTGGTCCAACGCCGGCAGCTGCACGTCCCAGTTCACTTTTCCTAGCTGTTCGCGAAAAGCTTCGCCGCGCGTGTGCCACGCCGCCTGCTCTGTGTGGCACTGGCGGACAAAAGTACGCAGCTCCTCCTCCGTCGAAGCGTGCAGCAGGACGGCGGAGTACATGATCAGGTAAGCGGTGACCAAATCCTTTGCGGTGCACTTGTGATGGACTAAAAGGCAGAGCCGGTTGCCGCGGAACTTGCGCTCCATCTCCGCCACCCGCGGGTCCACGCGACGCCAGTCACGCTCGCGGATAAAGTTCGGCAGCGAGGGCAGCTCGTGCCGCCGCCAGCTGTCGCGCAGCGTGAGGGGCAGCGGGGCTGGTTTCCACATGGCCAGCATGAACATGCGGTTGTCGTTCAAGTAGAGCACATCCTCGTCTAGCTGGTCGGACCGAATGAGAAGCTTGTCGATGGGCGGTGAGACGTAAATGAGCTCCGTCGCCACGTCCACCTCCACACCAGCCTCTTTCAGCGCGATGATCGGCGACATGCGGACTCCGAGCAAGTCGGAGACTTCCTGCGGCGTCATAATTCGACCCGCCTCCTTCAGGTACGCACGCAGCAGCAGGTACATGGTCCCAAAGTTGAGCAGCCGGAAGGTGATGGGGGTCATGGAGCGGGAGGAGAGGTACATGTTCGTCACGCAGCACGCCACAACTGTCACCAACTGCGCGGTGAAGCTGGCGATGAAGGAGCAGTACACGATGCCCAGCGCGGTCGCCACGGTGTAGTTCACAATCCCAAACGAGTTGAACTTCTTCGTCAGCTCAGCGAGGTTGTTGTTGATGGCGTAGTGCTGCAGCGCGGCGGCACGCGTGACGAAGTACATGAGAGACGCGGACTGCTTGACGGTGGAGGTGACAATGGCAGCCGCGAGTAGGTGATTCGGAACAGCAGAGGGGATGATCATGTCGGAGATGACCGTTACATTGTTCATGAAGACGCTGACGCAGAACCAGAACTTGGGTCGGTTCTCGTAGGACACCACGCGGTTTGCCATGTAGGCTGCGAGCAGGGCGGGGATAAGATCTTTGAGCATCCACAGCTGCGGTGAAGAACCGAGGAAGAAGCCGCTCAGAAGAGACTGGAAGCCGATGGAAGAGGCAAAGTTGGACACAAATGAGCTTGCCTGGGAGAGGTAGAAGAAGCTCTGAAAACCTTCCGCTGTCGTGTCTGGGTAGCCTTTCGGCATGCCAAAAAGGCGAATGCGGTTAGCCGCCGTCTCGCGATGTAGCACCGACGGGCTACGTACGTGCGGTGCACCGGGGAGATCCTTCCAGCAGTAGTCCGTCATGCCCTGCGAGAAGCACAGCGTGAGGCCCGTCTCGTCCACTTTTGGCATCGTGTCTTTCGTGTGCGGGCCGTAGTGCTTGTGCATGGAAGACGAAACGTAGCTGAAAGCGAAGCCTCGCGCAGCAGCTGGCTTTGCTGCGACATTCGCATTTCCTGTCGCTGTGGTGCCCGATGCACTTTTCACTTTTTGTGATGCAGCAGGTCTTCTTTGCTGCTCATCGCTACTTTGAACACCATTCTTGTTTGCGTTGCCGCCCTTGCTGTCGTTGCTGCTGTCATTTTCGTTTGTAGAATGTGTGTTGGGGCGGGTGCTGCTCAAGCGTTGTGGAGTCGTCACGAGCGTTGCTGCTGTTGCTGTGGATCCTGCCGCTGCGGCGCTTGACAGAAGAGGTTGACGCGACGTCGCGGTAGACAGGCACAGCCGGTAAGTCGCCGTCCCGCCGAAGAGGTAGGTGGATCTGCGCTGTAAAAATAACGGCACTCGTGTGCTGCCACACGCCAAGCCAGACCGTTTGCAGAAGAGGGTGGAATGCATCTAATACTGCTGCTCAAAATACAGTGTATTAAAAAGGAAGACAAATGCAACTGAAAGCGCAGCAAGTGATTCACAAACTAGAATGCAATAGGGAAAAAAATGGAAAAACAGTACTAGAATGTACTGAAAGCCGAAATCGATAAGTGAAAAGATCAAAGAGGTTTTTGATATTTAGCAAAGCTTAACAACAAAGGTTTTAGAAACATACAACATTACAGGTAAAGTAGAAAGAAGCTAAGGAAAATGTGTATATATATATTTCGCTGCAGAAGAAAAAGAACAACAGATCTAGCACAAAGAAGAACTCACAAACGCAGAAGCTGTGGTAGTCTAGTGACTTCCTTAGAAGACACGCAGCGCATAAAAGCACAGCAATGCTGCCAAAACTTCGAAATTGGGGAAGAAGAAAAAAACACTTCCAGAGCTATGTAGCCGAGATATAAGACAGCCTTTTTTCTCCAGTAGAAAAAAAAAAGGAAATAACGCCACAAAATGCACTGACTGTTGCGTGTGTTGGATTACGGTGTTGACCTAGTATATTTAATTTTTTTTCTGCAAATTGGAACAAACTGGTGAGAGGTAATAGATAAACCGGTAGTGTTCATATATTTTGAGTTTTTTTTTGTGGAATAATGCTAGGAGATGTGGGTGGGAAAGAATCGAGAAGAAAAGTAAGAAGGTGAAGTTTTTTAAGGAAAACGCAGGTGAAGGAAGTAATTGCAGTGTTGTTTGTCTTGCGAGTTTCAAGACTGCATTCGGCTTCTTCTCAAAAAAACAAAATGCAGATAATCGATATCGGAAAAATAAACCCAAGACGTTTTAACGCTGATAATATTCACAAGCGCCATCAAGCAGGACTGGGAGAGCACTTGTGGCAAGCATGCATAAAGCATGCCAATCATACTGCTCTGCTTTTTGTTAACAAGCCGCTGATCTCTCTTTACATCAGGAGCAGCGTTTACTTTGGAGACAAATGCTTTTGCTTTATCTTTTTTTATTTGCAAACGGAAACAGAAACTAGGATCAAATTATTTCAGCGGAGAAAACAGACAAATACAAAGAAGGAAGAAATGCAACGGGGAAAAGAAAAAAAAAGAGCGAATAAGAAGTTACGGCAGCAGAAGCGGCGCCGTTTTTCCGATAATTAGAATGAGTAAGATTTTTTGTCGTCGTAAAAGATGACTTAACTATATGAGGAATGAGAAAAGAGCAGGACGACTCTATTCCGATTGCAGAAATATATGTTTGACACGTGTCTTGGTGCTGAGAAAAAGCAAAAACTAGCAAAGCAGTACGCCTCACTTTTCTGGCACCGCACTTGCCTCTGCAGTTTGCCCCACCCGTTGCTTTTCAACGGCTTGTACAAGCAACTGCGAAAGGCGGAAGTCGTGGTGGTCCAGCGCAGGGAGCTCGACATCCCACCCCGCACGCTTCAGCTGTTCGTAGAGCACCTCGCCTTTTGCTGTCCAAACCTCCTGCTCTGCGTGGCACGCTTGCAGAAAGCTTCGCAGCTCGGCCTCGGTGGCCGCGTGCTGCAGCATGGCGGTGTAGAGGATGAGATACGCCGTGACGAGTTGTCTCGGCGTGCACTGATGCTGCACGAGCAGACAGAGGCGCTGACCACGAAAGCGCTTCTCCACCTCCGCCGCGGCGTGACTGCGACGACGCAGCGGCAGCGGCAGCGACAAGAGCGCGGGTAGCTCGTAGCGTCGCCACGAGTCACGCAGCGACAGCGGCACCGCAGAGGGGCGCCACATCGCCAGCAGAAACGTACACTCCGCGTTGAGGTAAAGAATGTCCTCGCGCAGCGTGTCAGAGCGAATGATCAGCTTGTCAATGGGGGGACTTATGTAGAGGAGGTGATTGGCCAAGTCCGCCGCGGTGTGATCGCCGCGCATGGCAGAGGTGGGCGTCATGCGAATGCCCATCCGGTCCGACACCTCCTGCGGGGTCAGCACCTGCTGGGATTTGTTTCCTTGTGCGTTTGCGCAGTAGGTGTGGAGGAGCACCTGCATCGTGTTCGAATTCAGAATGCGAAACGCAATTGGCTCCATCGCAAGGTAGGACAGCGCCATGTTTGCCACGCAGCAGACAAGGATGGTCGTCAGCTGGGCCGTGAAACTTGTGAGAAAGGTGCAGTACACAATTGCCAGCGCCGTGGCGAGGGTGAAGGTGACCATGCTGAAAGAGTTGAACTTCTTCGTCAGCTCGGCAAGGTTGTTGTCGGTGGCGTAGTGCTGCAGTGCGGCGGCGCGGGTGATGAAGAACATGAGCGCGGACGACTGTTTTAGCACCGCCGTAACAATGGCGGCGAGCACCATGTGATTCGGAACAGCAGAGGGGATGATCATGTCAGAAATGATCGTCACGTTGCGCAGCAGCACACTCACGCAGAACCACTGCTTTGGCCTGCTTTCGTAAGAAACGAGGCGGTTGGCCATGTAGGCCGCGATGAGCGCCGGAAAAAGATCCTTCAGCATCCACATCTGCGGGGAAGAGCCGAGAAAAAAGCCACTCAGCAACGACTGGTAGCCGATGCACGCAGAAAAGTCCGCGATGAACGAGTTTACTTGAGAGAGGTAGAAGAAGCGGCGGAAGCCGGCCGCCGTAGTGGCGGGAAAGCCTTTTGGCATGCCGAAGAGGCGAATGCGGTTCTTCATGCTCTCCGCGTGCAGCACGGACGGTTCAAAGACGCCTTTTCTGGTATCATCCTCACGCCAGCAAAAGTCGGTAAGCCCTTGCGAGAAGCCGCTGCTGGAACCTTCCGTAGCTGTGGTGGTGCTGGTGGTGCTGGTGGGGGAGCTGGCAGGTGAGGTGGCAGAAGCAACTGTGTCATTCCTTCCTCCCGTCTCGAGGTCTCGCATGCCATGTTCGCACTGTTTGTCAGAGCAAGCTTGTTTTGCCGGCTCACCGCTGTTAAACTTTTGTGATGATGCGTTTGCACTTTGATTTCCAGAGTAGCGTTTTGTTGTGATGAGCGCTGCGCCGGTGACACTGCGGTGCAAGTCAAATAGCGATAGGCACCTGCTCGTTTTTCGTGGTAGCGCCACGGTGCGCAGCGATGTGGTCGAAGCCGCTTGGTGGATGCCACGGTGCGCAGGCGGGAAGAGCCGCGCTTGCCAAGTGCGAAGGCTGCACCGCATTCTGGGAGAGCTGTGGCAAAAGAAGAAAATGGCACTTTGCATTAATGTGCGAAGTCAATGAGAAAACAATGTTAAAAGGGTGAGAAGAAGATCAAGAAAATACTTTCACTAAAAGAAAGGAAAAGGAGCTAAAAAGAAACCTTGTTGCTTTACAAATCCACCAGGCTTACTTGTTGATACAGACATAAATTTTTGAAGATCAGAGACGGTTCCTCACACGGAAAAGAGGCACCCTGTTAAGTATTTTTCTCAGATGCGGAGTTGCGCGTCCTTTGATTTGGTTTGCGAGAAACAGCGTTGGAAAAACGCACACCTTACCTCCAAGCAGAACGCTTCTACATACACTGGAGCTGCGAAGGTGTCTCCGCCTTGAAATTTCTTCAGAGAGAGAACATGAGCGGTACAAGCAAACACAAACGCCTCGGTACGAATAGCAGCGGCTGAACATCTTTCTAAAAGTACCGTTTTTATGCATTGGGTAAGACATTTTTCTGGCGGTAGATATACATCACGGTAATGGACATGATACAAATTAGCTAAGAAGTCAAACCAGGAGGTTGAAAAAACAGATTTGACAAGAAAGCACGAAGCGCTGGGTTTTGACGAGGCTCAAAAGAAAAAAACAAGAAAGAATCCTTGAACAGCTGTTTATAATGAGAAGGCGAGAAAGCATAGTTTTACATGGTGGCGTTAGTAGCCCATTAAATAATTCTAAATTGTAGTGAAAAGAGGACGGACATTTGAAAGATCAAAACAACAATAAAAGCACCCAGTCCTCACTTTTTTTTTTTTGCACCTCATCTTTGGTGAAAGAAAAGGAAAGGGGAGATAGAGCTCACTAAGCCACTTAACGGCAAAAACGAAAAAACATAGAAAAGCAGACCACAACGTTTCACAGAGAATAGAAAACAAAAACGGAGCTTTACACATCAAATGGTTAAAAGTTCAACCAGTCGGGCCCATCGTCATCCTTCGGTGCCTCTGCCGGCTCCTCCGCCGCCGCCACTGCGTGCTGCGGTACCGGCACGTCCAGCTCCTCCATGTCGTCCAACTCATCGTCCATCACCTCCTCCTCTAATTCTTCCAAGTCTCCGCCATTGTGTTCCTTCTCCATCGAATAGCCGGGGTGGCTCTGCGTGGGAGCCTCGCCTGCTGCTGCTGCTGCTGGCGACGCATCCGCTTCATCCATGCCACCGCCCAGCCACGCTGGCGTGTCATCCGTTGGCGCGGCGGCCCCAGCTGCGGTTATTGGCACTGTCCCTGCGGATGTGGGGAGCGGTACGGTCTCCGGTGCTGGCTCCTGCGCGTATGGCGGCTGCGGCACTGGTGGAATGTACACCTTACCTCCGCCCGCCGTCGAGCTCGTGGGATAGAGCTCGTTGTGCTCGTTGCTGTTGCTGTCGGTGGTGTGATGCGTGGTGGAGTTGTCGTCGTGCGGGGATTGCTTCTGTGGATAGTCAGAATTGTGGTTGACGTCGAGCTCTGCGTACTGGTCGTGGGAGAGGGTCGAGGTGGGGCGAAGGGTCTCAGCGGGGTTTGACACCGCCGCAACAGGATGCGCGTTGAGCCACGCCGTCACGTCGATCTCGTGCGATGCCGGGGCTGCGTCTGTCGGTGCCGTCGCTGGCTTTTCGTCCGCCTCCTCCTCCTCTGCCACGGCGTGAAGCGGGGGTGGCGAGGTCGATTTGCGAGACCCGTGCGCCGACGACGGCGGCGGGGGAGAAGTAGGCGTGCGTCGTGGCTGCTGCTGCTGATAGAGGGACGTGCTCGACTCCGGCGCTGCTGCCCTGCTACCGAGGTGGGAAGCGGAGGTGTTGGCCGAGTTCCTGCCGCTCAGCTGCGTGGCGGACGCACCGGCACTTGCGTTGTTGTTGTTGTTGTCGTTCTTCGTCTTGCTGTCATTATTGTTGCAGGCGGCGATGGCGGCCAGCTCACGCTGCATCTCTGCCAGGCGGCTCTGCAGGTACTCCCGCTCCGCGTCATCGCGCACGCTCTGCTGGCTGCGGTAGCGCTGCTGACTTGACGTGGCTGACGCCTGCCCGCCTGACTCCGCCTCCTGTAGCTGAGAACGCAGCTCGCGAATGCGCTCCTTCTTCGCTCGGTTCTCCGCAAGCAGATCGGCGGACTTGCTGGACTTGCTGTTGCTGCCGGCAGCCTCCCGCCGCTTTTCCACCTCCGCCTTCAGCTCCTCCACCCGCTGCGCGGCCGCGTCGTGCTTGCGCTGCGCGGCATCGGCATCGCGCAGGGCGTGTTCGCGGCGCCGCTGCGTCAGCGCGTTCTGCGCTCGAATCTCCTCCTGCACGCGGCGGTCCCCAACCCCGCTCTCCGCCATGTGCTCCGCCAGCAACAACAGCTTCTCGTTGCACCGCACCTCCAGCTGCACATCGCGGTGCTCCTCCTGGTAGTCAAGAATGTCCTGCTTCACACCCTCGACAAGCTCGCGGTACTTGGCGGCGCGGCGGTACTGGCTGATAAGCTTCTTCAGCTCGTCGCGGCGCTGCGTCAGATCGCGCTGCTCCAACCGCAGTGTCTGCAGTGTGCGGTGTGCCATCAGGGAGTCCTGCACGAGGCGGGCCGCGGCATCGCGGTGGTTGCCCGCCCCACCCGCCGCCGTCGTCATCATCGTGTTGTTGGTGGCCGCGGCGGTGGACGTGCCGTGTGCCCCTCCCTTAGTGCTCTGCGACAGCGTGGCGTGGTACTGCGTGCGGTTCTTCTCAAAGAGCTCGTCGCGCAGCTTAGAATTTTCACGCTGCAGCTCCGCCAGCTCCTCCGCGTTTTGCGGCACCTCGGGGCGGCGCACGCGGCGCTGCTCCGACGCCGCAGCGGTCGGCTGTTGACTTGACGTGGCGGAGCGAGCCGTGTGGTGGCCCTCCCGCTCGCCGCGGCGGCCGTGTGCGGCACCGCGCTTCGCTCGCCCGCTCTGCCCACCCCCGCCACTCTTCGACTTTCCACCTGCGGCGGCCGTCGTGGCCGACTTCGACTCTAGCGGGCTGCCGTCCGCGCGGCGCTCCGTGCCGGTGTTGATGGCATCCGCGTAGAGCTCCTCGTTGCTGCCTTCTTCCTCACCCTCCGCAGCAGCGGCAGCTTTTGGCGTGCCCTCGCGGCCGCGGTGGCTGCTCTCGCCCAGCTCAGCGTAGGCGTCGCTGGTGTCAGCGGAGGCGGCTGTCGCGGCATTTGCCTTGTGCGAGGAGGCACGGCTGGCGCTTTGAATGCTGCGGTGGCTGCTCTTGCGCGACTGCGAGAAGGACGACGAAGACGAGGAAGAGGAAGAGGAAGACGAAGACGAAGACGTAGAGTGGGAGGAAGCGGCGCTGTCGGCGGAGGCACGATGCGCCACGACCTCCTCGGCGTGTTGCGCCGGTGCCGGCACCGCGCTGGAGGCAAAAGAGGAGGACACATCCGCTGCCGCCTTCGCCACCGCAGCCGCGGCGGCGCTGTGACGACTCGAGGAGAGGGGCGAGGACGACGCAGAGGAGCGTGGCTGCTGCGGCTGCGGTGGGACGTCTTCGGTGGCGCGCCGTGGAGTGCTCTCTGCTGAAGAGGCGGTGTCCTCGCTTTCAAAATCGTCTTCGAAATCGTCCTCCGCGTAGCTCTCCTCCGCGGGGTACTCGGCTTGAACAGCTGCAGACATACTCGCGTCAATAGGTAATGCGGCTTTCGTTTGCTTGTTTATTTGCTTGTTTGTGCGTGCGTGTGTGTGCGTGCGTGTATGTTATGGTGATATGTACAATCAAGTATGTTGAAACGCAAGCAGAGCAGCTCACAGCGAGAAAGAGTTCAAAAACTTTTTTTTTTATTAATTATTGTTTTCTGAAAGCAGCACTTGAGAGTAGTGTTCTTTACAGGCTAACCGTGACTTGCTTCCCTCGAATAAAAGGTTTTTTTTTATATAAATTAGGTTGGTGAGAGGAAAAAAGAAACGGTTCATTGAAAAAAAAAAACAGGGGATAAGGAAGTTTTTTTTTTGTGGAGAAGATCATTTATGGCGCACAGCTTTTAAAACGGAGATGCTAATATCAACATCCATGGCTAAATTACAGCGTAACTGTTTGAGAAAAAAATCAAATTTTTTTTTTCTTCAGCCAATCTGGGCAATTACAAAAAATGAAAGAAACATGGCGTTTCTAGGACCCCTGAGCATTTCCAAAAATCAATTGAAGTCATTGAAACAAATCTCAAATAGACGTCTACCTTGAACTCTGCACCTGCGTTAAATATCATTTGTGTTTTTTGGTTTTACTTCACATTCACATTTGTAAGTTACATCGTGAAAAAGAAAGATGTGGCAGTGTTCGTGACGCCACAAAGAAGAAGGGAACAAAAAACAGAAAGTCTTTACTGCTACATAGAAAGCCGAATCCACAGAACACCAGGTTCCACTTCAAAGACAGGAGGTATCTTTGTCACCACTTCATCTGCGCTACTTTGCCTCGAGAATTCGCCGTAGCTCCGTCTTCTGCTCCGCTGTCAAGAAACTCGGAAAGGTGGTGTTAAACTCGATCACCAAATCCCCCCGCGTCGCCTCGCCGCTGTTTGCCGGGGACGGCAGACCTTCCCCTGCAATCCGGGTCCGGTACCCCGGGTACACGATCTCGTCCATCAGCACGGACAGCTCACGCCCTTCCATCGTCTTCACCGTCACCGTCGTTCCGCAGAGCGCATCGCTCAACTTGATGGTCGCCTGCGTGACCAAATCATCCCCTTCGCGGCGGAAGCGGCTGTGCGGGACGACGTCCACGACCACGATGACGTCTCCCCGCGCGAAACCCGCGGCGGTGTTGCCGCGGCCGGCAATGACAAAACGGTCCCCCGTGCGAGCCCCCTTTTCCACGCGCACCTCGTGCGAGTCCGCAGCGGCGGTCACCGCCGCACCGAGTGCCGGGGTGGTGCCCGCGTGGTTGCAGGTCCACACCGCCCGCCGCGTCGCCCCGTAGAAGACGTCTTCGAGGCTGACGGGCAGCCGCACCTCAATGGGTTGGCACTTCGGCGGCGGTGGCGGCATGCCAGCCGCGGTGCTAAAGAAGTCGTGCTGGTTCTCCTTCACCCCATCGAGGCTGCTCATCACCTGGAACGGGTTGTCCACGCCGAAGAAGCGCTTGAAGACGGTGTTCGGGTCGATGTTGTCAAGGTCCACGCCACCAGGGACGCCCTGCTGGCCCGTTCCACCATGCCGCACACCTTCCTCACCATAGATGTCGTAGATCGCGCGCACCTTAGGGTCAGACAGCACCGTGTAGGCCTGCGCCGCTGTCTTGAAGTTGCGCTGCAAACCCTGCTGATCAGGATTTTCTGGGTGGCACTGCGGGTTATATGCGAGGGCGTAGCGGCGGTACGCCTTGGCGACCTCGTCATCCCCTGACTGCTTGTTAAGGCCGAGAAATTGGTAATAATCGATCATCGCGTGTAATTGTGTGTGTGAGAAAAAAAAAAACAATGCGTGCGTGTGTGGCTCACAGGTCGGGGAGTGCGATGAGCTGTGGTGAATGAAGCCCTTTCAAAACTTTTTATAACGCCAGTAATTTGGTAGATGGCGAAGGGAAAAAAGAGCAAAAAAAAGAAGTGTCAAGAGAAGTGCCTCCAAGTTTTTCAAGAGCACATGAAAGATGCGGAAGAAATCGCGCTGCGTATGTTGACAAAAACCGTCTGACGCTCTACCACAACCCATCCAACCGAAACAGTAGAATTGCTAAATATCAGAAAAAAAGCATTGCTCAACAACCTCTATTTTACTTTATTTTTGTGTCGCCAGCACGTGTTTAACATGTGACGAAACTAATTGGTGTAAATTTTTCTTTCAAGAGACATAAGAGAATTGATAGAGAAAAAGAAGAAGTCAAAGAAAAGAAAACGAGAAAGGCGGTGTATAAGAGAGAAAAATGAGAAACACACATCGGTAAATATTACCTAAAAGAATAGAGAAAAACAGAGTAATAATAAGAAAAAAGTAATAATAATCAAAACTGTTTAAAGAGTTCGATGCAAGGCAGGCGGTAAAGAAAAAAAAAATCTTCAATCACAATATGGGCTCTGTTCGCGAATCGAACAACAAACCAGAAAGAATTGACTTGTTCAATAATGTTTTTCGACTCGACATTAGCCGCAGATCATTTACTATCCGGTCCAATCAAGAATGCCAATGGCTTGCTGTTAAAAACATTAAGTAAACGGTGCGAGCCTTTGCAAAAAAAAAAGGAGAGAACAAACACCTCATATGCAAAATCGAAGAAAAATACAGGATAAAATGAAAGACGAAAGAAAAAGTAGGGAATACGCTATTCATAAAATAAAGAAATACAATGACAGAGTCAGGAGAAAAAGCGAGAGAGAAAGGTCTGGCAGAATACGAAGGTTGAAAAGCAAAAAAGAGTCCACAATTGTAAGCTTCAATAAATTCTTCCGCGTCACAATCTACGTTTACACTCGCCAAAGCCAGTTGCTTTGCCAAAACCTACAGACATACAAACGTAATTTGCCAGCTCATGACCTTTTTCTCTCTCTTTCCCTCCCGCCTTTTGCGTGCGTGCATGCGAAAACCAAGAAGCCGCTGCAGTTCATGCGTCTCAGTAGTGCGACATAGACGGGCCACGGCCGCGGTGGTGCAGACTTAGCCGCTGCGGCACCTCCGGCACCGGATCGTACGCCGGCTTCGATTTTTCCGTCCGCGCGTGCGATGCCGAGGCGCGTCGCTCTGACGCCACCGCGGAGTCGGAGTGCGACACCGACTTCTGCAGGTCGTGCAGCTGCGAGGGCGTCGGCCCTGCTGCGCTGTGCTGCGGCGTGTTCGCCTTTTTAAGCGGCGTGGACGGGCTCGAGGGGCCGCTGCTCAGCAGAAGCCCAATCGCAGCCTGCAGATCCTCCGCGGAGGGCAGAGTGGGCTGCTGCAGCGCAACCGACGAGCGGCGGGCGTGCGTGCGCTTACTCGAGTTCTTTGGGGTGTGGATGTAGGTGGCACTGTGGCGCGCCGCACTCGCCGGCGGCGTGCGCGGCTTCGCGGAATCAACCTTTGTCGCCGCCGCTGCTGCCGGTGCGGACTTCTGTGCGGGGTGCGTGGCAGGTGTCCCCTGATGCAGCGTCAGCAGCGCCTCATTCAGCGTTGCCGGCAGTTCCTTCGGGTGCGGCGTGTTGCCGATCGGCCGGCCACCGCAGAGGCGCAGGAGGCCAATGTAGAGCGCTTCATGCTCCACGATGGAGTTCAGCGAGCTGCCGTACGACGCCATAATCGCCACCGGCTGGCGCAGAAACCCAACCGCGAGTGAGCGCATGGCTGTCACGTAGTCGTGCCGCCACTGCTCCCCTGCCATCTCCGCCCGGTGCGTCTGCACAAACTCGCGAAAGTGCTCCACGCTGCGCACGGCCTCGCCATCGTGGGTGAGGGCCTGGAGGACGACCACCGCGTTGCGGGCCAGCTCATCGCAGTCCGCCGGGCCGCGGTCCGCCAGCGAGCACAGCTGCGCCATCTGTACGACTTCATCCTCCTCGTAGGCGGTGAAAGCCTCTCCCATGATGCGGCGAAGGGCGTGGTCGGCCGCCAGCACCGACTCCGCGAAGTCCAGGGCGGGGCGGCTGTGCGAGCGGCGGGCGGAGCCGTTGGCGGAGACGCGACCGTCGTGAGCGTCCTGCGAGTCGCCGCGAATTTCACGCGTGCGCAGCGCCTGCGAGACGCCGAGGAGGAGATGCTCCAGCCGGGTGCGAATGTGCCGCAGCGAGGCCTCGCTGGAGTGCAGCAGCACTGTCTCCTCATCCATCGTCCACAGCAGCGCCGGGCCGTCGTTGTCAGCGTCGTTGAGGTTGCTGTTGTTGTTATCCAGCAGCGGCGACTCCTCGTAAGGGTCGTGCACGATTTCCGCGCCGTCAGCCACTGCGGCGGTTGTGTCGTTGGGGGACAGTAATTGCTCCGACATCATCGTTTCGGTTGGCGGCGGCATTTTGGTATCTACCTGCATGATGCTTTGTTGGGGTTCTTTTTTTTGTGTGTGTGTGTAAGTGTTTTTGAGTGTGTTGTATTTGAAAGAGAAAATAGAAGTGCTTTTTTTTGTTGTTGAAATCTACGAAATTGGTTGCAAGTGAGAGCTGAAGGGAAAAAAGAAATCAAGTTTTCGAACGTAAAGGCTTCTTCTACACTGGTTTGGAATCGAGGAAAGTATAAGAAGTGCAGAGTGTCAAACAAAGTGGCGCTCAAAAAGGAAAAAAACTTTGATGCTGAAAAATGTAATACGAAAGCCTCAAGGATGACCTTGTACGGCGACAAATGAATTGAATGAGAGAAAGAGTGCGAGAAAAGTTGTTAGAACTCGTGCTAGTTGCGTAGAGCTGATTGCATGCAAAGAGAAGCAAAAAAAGTATGCGCAGCAAAGGAGAAGATGAGTGAGACAGTGATTCCCGAACTTACAACACAAGTAAGACGGATTTTGTCGAGCGTGTAAATTCTTTAAGGCCATCATCAGCCCGCAGACAAGACGATGACGGCTTGTCTCTCAGCAAACATACTAGTTTTGTTTTTCCCTACTGCACAAGAAAACCCGCTCACATTCCAAAAAAATGCTGCATGATTGAGTGCAAAGTTCTCTTCTAAGACAAAGAAAAGCCAATGCACTACACCGCAAACAGCCAGAAACTCTCACATCTGGCGTCTTTTCCCTAGATTTCGGACTTGTGGCGTTTTGAGTGCAAGAGATCGAGTACATCAACAAAACATTTTTACCCAATTTTTTTATTTTTTGTATCAGCTTTTGTTTTTAATTAATGAGCAAAAGAGCAAAGCTAGAGACAGCAGGTTCCAAGAACCTTGCTTTCTCTTCGCTTCCATTATAATCCGTCATATTGAGCTACAAAGCGAGAAAAAAACATGTTGTCAACAGGGTAAAACCCGTTTTTTTTTTTTGCCTAAAGGATTCGACGCAGCCACGCATGCACGCGTATCGTTCGGAAAACGTGCACGGCAAAAGAGGGTGACGTGCCTTCTGATGTACAGAGGCAGCGGATAAGTAAAAAAAAATCATGAACAAGAAAAACTAGCGATAACCTTCTGCACACTGGCGTCATTTTCTCTTTTCTGTCGATACCTTCCATAACAGTGCGACTTTAGTAATTAACACAGCGAAGCAAAATGACTCAAAACACCACAGACGCAAACGGTGAAAATAATACAAAAAAGAATCCGCGCGGAACACGGACATTTTCAACAACAACACAGGCAGAGTGTGGCAAGGAGAAAAGCCAAAAAATGTTATTGCGACAACTACAATTTTTTTTTTGCAAATAGCATGTGTCAGAGGTTGGCTTCTACGCCGTCTTCTTCTCCTCCGCAGGAGCAGCAGTCCCTGGAGTGGCGGCCACCGCCTCAGCGGCCATCGCCGCGCCTTGCTCCGCGTGCA
>MDUD01008946.1:0-22138 GCA_002216565.1 Crithidia mellificae | reverse complement strand
ATGAGCAGCGTGATATCTCTGTAATGGTTTTTACATTGTTGTTTTACCTTAGCGATAGGAGCAAGACGTGAAAGAAGTAAAGCAAACAAATGCTGCCTGTGGTACACTAAGAAAGCACACAAATGAAGGCAAAAACTCAGATTCACAATAAAAAAAGCGCACCTGAAGTGCATAGAGACAGCAGCTAATTGGAATGGAGAAAGAACAGGCACGATAGACAAAAAGAAAAGCAAATGAAAGCAGCGGAAAGTGTTACTTGGAAACAGCGTGGTAAGGGTGCACGGATGATGTGCGTCGCACCGACACCACCAGGCTCAACCGCTTCTCTGCCGGTGTCGTACTGCCAGCGCGGCCGCCGTCGCCGCCGTACTGACCGCTCGCCTCTCCACTCCCAGACCGGCTTCCTCCGCCGCCGCCGCCTCGGATGTCGTGCGGCTCCGACTGGTACTGATACCGCACGTCCACCGCCCACACGTTCACCGAGCTGTCAAGGTGCGACGTCACAAAACGCGTCCCCGTGCCATTCCACGACAGCTTCGCCACTTCCTCGCACGGCACCAACGCGGACGCCAACACCTGCAGCGTCGCCCCTGCCGCAAGCCCACTCGCGTTGCTGTTGGCGTTTGCACTCAAGGCCGTCGCGCCACCGCGGCCACCGTGGCCTGGGTGAGGCAGACCGGCTGCGTTCATGAAGCGGGGACGACGAAAGAGCACCACGCGCACGCAGTTCGCAAAGACCATCGCCAGAGAGAGAAAGCTGCGGCCAGAGGACGGGGCCCACGCCACCTGCCGACACGGCCCCGCGCTGTCAGACGGGGGCAGGTGGAAGACGACCTCCCCAAGTCGGGTGCTGTCCTGCGTGGCCGAGACAACGTGCACTGCGCCACTTAAATCGCCGGCGGCGAGCAGAGCCCCGGACTCATCCCACCCAACCCCAACAATGTCGCGTGGGCGGTGGCGGCCGGCGGTGGCCGCGCTGGACGACGCCGGACCGCCGCCACCGCCGTTCTCCGCACCGCCGTTGTTGGCTTCGTCGTCATCGAGAATGGGCAAGGTTAGCGTGCGACACAGCACCCACGCGCTGCTGCTGCTGCTGCTGCTGCTGTTGGCGGTGGCGTTGATGCCGCTGCCTCCACCAGCCCCCACACCACCGGCATTGTTGTTGCTGCTGTTCCCGTTCACCTGAGCAGAGCCGTGCGGAGCGCTGCCAGGCCCCGCCGCGGGCCCGCCACTCCCGCTGCGTGACCACAACTCGACTCGGCCGCGGCTGCACGCGCAGGCGATGGTGAAGTGCTTTGAGATGGCGCAGCTCGTGCTCTCCGTCGTGCGAATGGAGTCATCCAACGCCCAATGCCCGTGGGAGTAGCGGTAAATGCGGATGCCGTGCCCAGGGCACAAGCCGGCCAGGTAAATCCCCTGCTGCCACGGTGCCCACAGCAGCTCGGTGCAGGTGTAGGGCAGCTCGTCAATTAAGATGGACATCGTCGCAGGGTCCCACTCTAGCAGGCGCTCATCAATTGGTGGGCCTTGCTCGCCACCGAAGAGGTCATCCTCGGCGGCGCGCAGCGTGCCCATGTTCTCAATCACCGGCATCAGCTGCGTCCACGTCACGAGAATCTCATTTCGCGACGTGGCAATCCCGAGCAGTTTGCAGTGGTTGTTGTGCTCCATGGAAAGGATGGTGGCGTCGTGCGCGGTGAGGTGGAAGATGGGCGTCATAAAGGACACCCCAGCGCTGCCAGCCCGGAAAGCTCCGGCGGTGGCGGCCATCATCGCCGCGCTGGCGCCGTAGAGCGCACGCCACTCCGCCCCTGCCGCGGAATCGGTGTGCAGAAGTTGAGGTAAGGCGACGCCACTGTGAATGGTAGTGTTGGTGGTGCTGTTGGTGTTGGCCTCTGCGTGTGCCACCGCAGCGCTCGCGGGCCGCGGCACGGACGTCGGCTGCGTGCCATCGATGCCGTTTCGGGGAAACCCACTCGGAATGAAGTCCGAGGCGTAGCGACTCATACCCGTGCCGGCAGTGGCGTTGCCAGCCGCGAAGGACGTACCTTCGAGCTGCAAGGACGAAGGCTGCATTCTTTCTATTTGTGTTACCAAGGGGAAAAAAGAAAATAGAGAGAGTCTGAGTGTGTGTGTGTGTTTATGTACTAAGAGTGTGTCTCGGAAAGGAGACAAAGACTGAAGAGAGAGTTGGCATAAAAACAAAGCTTGATACGCTATCCTCGTAACAAAAATGTTTGGAAAGGCAAAAGATGGAGGCAAGTTGAAGTAAGCGGAAAAAAGTGTTCTAGTTTCTTTCATTTAAAAATGCAAAACGGTTTTTTTTTTCAAATTGAAATTTCTACGAGCAGAAAAACACTAGCCCTATTCAGAAGAGTGTAAAGGCCTCAAAAGCTTCTTGCTAAACGATATTTTGCTGAGTCAAAACACAGAAACCGCTTCTCCTTTGCACCTCTCGGCAACGGTCAAAGCAACGCATGGCTTACAAAAGAGGTTATGCGACATAACGACAGCTATTATATATGTACAACAAAGCCAACTTTCTCGAAAAGAAACGTTGCATTGCAAACTGCGGCTCTAAGTTTTTACGGATTTGGGCCCATGCTACTGTCCTTTGCTACGAAAACATTCAGCATCTCCTGCGCACATCCAATGATAATGTTTTTATTTCTTTATTTTTTTTTCTTTGTTGACTGCAGACGTTAAGCGCTGACCAAATTGTATCTAAAGCAACTAGCAAGATAAAGTATCTTGCAACAAAAATTGAGTAAAAAGCCGTCTTTAAAAAGGAAAAGAAAGGAAAAATAAGAGAATCACTGGCATAAGAACGAAACAAGGAAAAAGAACAGAAACAAGAAAACACAAAAGATATAGGTCAAATGAGAGCGAAATCATTGCAGCTCTATAAAATATGTAAATTAACACGGGTTGTCGATACATTTAATGCGTTGCAAACAGAAGAGAGTACTTGCGCTCCTACGCACAGAAAAATATATATATAGGAATAGGAGGCAGCAGGAGAGTTTTAAGAGGAAAAAGCAAGGTTTTGTATTGTGGAAAACACAAGAAACAGATCTAACAAAGTACACGAAGGTAACCAGCATCAAAGAGAGGGAAAAATGACGAAAGAAGAAAAAAAGAAGCCTGCACAAAAAAAATGGTGTATATGGAAGGGGGTAAAAAAGAACCAGCTGACGTTGTATAAATATGGTTTTAATTATTCGTTTGTTTTTACACGCAAGCTGATATATACGCCAGTTCAACATAACGAGTGAGGGATAAAGAGGTAAGGGAGAGCAATGCACTCAGTAAACTTACATCAAAACGATACCTGGGAGAAAGTTTTGTTGATATGTAGTTGTATCGCGTGACTTCTTTTTTTTTTCTATTTTACAAGGTGTGTTTGTTCATTGACTTTGTCACCGTTCCTTACGAGTCGAAAGCATTTTCCAATACGAGAAAGAAAAATAGTAAAAGAAAAAAAAATGGAGTCGAGTCATCCAGATTTACAGGTCGCCGTTTTCGGTGGCACACTTCAGCTGGATGGCAGGAACTCAGAGGATACATATGTGTCTTGTTAGCTCCAGTGAAAAAAAAAAACGTGCCGCTGAGTGCCTCATCGACGTACTAATGCCCTGTCTGACGAAAACAGTTTGTGGTTTTAGTAGTCGTTGTGGTCGTTGAGTGCCGTCGCTCTGTCAGCAAGATGCACACTTTTATCCGCCTCTTGAGTCACGCCTTGATCTTCTTCTCTTCAATTTGCTTGTGCATGTACTCGTTCTTTCAAAAAAGAGTTCGAGACCTGAAGAGCATGAGAAAAAAGTGCAGAGGTGAGCAGGAAGGTGTGTGACGTGTACACGTACGCGCTATGGGAGCCGTCTTTGTGCGCCGTACAAAGTAAAAATTGTGTACTTACTTAACAAGCAAGGCAAGCATTAAGGAAAAAAAAAGCACAAGCTTCACGGGGGTGACAAAATGAAAGAAAAGGAGAAACGATTTCAACCAGGGAAAAGAGTTGAGACTGGCGCAAGTATAAACGCGATTCTAGGTAGAAAAAGTGAAAGAGAGTATTTAGTACACAACACGATTTCCGACAACGCCAAACCCGAACGAGGGAGTGACGTAGTAAAAATACTGGTCCACAAAAAAAAAAAGAGGGACTTAAGAATGATACAGATACATGGCTTCTTAAAATTGCGTGGAGAAAAAAAAACTAGTGAGGGGATCTCTGCAGCTCACACAAGCTTGTGTGTGTTTGACAAAGAAGATACACAAATCATCTTCACGGTAAATGAGAAAGGTAACAGCGCAGAAAAAGCTGCTAAAGATTTTTTTTCTCGGAGCTTGGATACGACGAGCGGATCCTGACAAAAAGAAAAAAAGAGATGGTTTGTAAATACACTAGCATTATCAAATATAGAAAAGACTAAAAAAAAAAAGCGTTGTACTGACTTACAAGAGATTAGGTATAATGAACCAACCCTACGAGCAATGCGGTGTGGCATCAGAGCGTCGAGGGCCGTTCCGCAGGGAGAAAAAGAGAAGGAAGAGAACAAAAGAAGAGCACATGAAAACATAAAAATGAGGAAAAAATGGAGTGATAGAGAAAACAAATATATGACAACGGGAAAAAAGAACTTGAAAGCTCACAAGCTCGAAAGCTAGTGAAAAAAAAAGAGCTTACAAAAAGTACATCACACTTAGGACGTACCAATTGGCTTCGACGCGGTGCAAAAAAGAAAAAAATTAAGAAAGAGAAGATAGATGAGGGAGAGGGTAATAGATTGAGGTTTTAGAGACTGTATCGATCGATCACAACTTTGCTCAGTCCAATATTTTTTTACATCGCTAAATACAATTTAGATTATATTATCATCGGATAAAAAAGAAAAAGCCCAAAGCGCTACAAGAGAGCAAAAATAGATGGAAGGAAAGACGCTCGGCGGTGTAACAGTGGGTCCGTGACGAGGCTAAGCGGAAAACAGATACATTTTCGTTCGCGTACCGGACGCACGTTCGCTGTTGTCTTTCAGAAAAAAAAAATGTTTTCAAAAGAAGCAAAGCGCTTGTTCGGGAAGATTGAGAAGATTGGGAAAATTGACGGGGAGAAAGAGGAGAACACGACAAAACTAAAGAGTGCAAAAGGGAAAAAAGCACGTAAAGAAAAGCAAGATTGACTGCGGAGAAGAACTTGGTAATCGAGGAAGATTACACTCAAGGCAATGGAGAGGAGGAAAAAAGAAAAGAACAGAAGATTGAAAGAAGACACACAGTAAAAACGCGAGGGTCAAAAAGAAAGGCGGTGAAGCAACAAAGGTAAACTGTCAGTCATCTCAATTCTGCTTGCTTCACATCTTTTCCCTCTTGGTGTGTTTTTTTTTCTTTTTTCGGAAGACTTCAAGTTCACCTCGCCATGCAGTCGATTCGGCAAAAAAAAAAAAGGAAAACAGAGAACAAAACAGAGAAAAGAAAGCAATACACTAGCGGTGATGAGAGGAGAAGTGTGAACAGAAAAGCAACAAGAGCTTTGAAAACAAAGATGACTGCAAAACGCTGAATAGCATAGATGTGAGGAGGACAAAAACTTATAATGACGGGGCAAAAATGAATTGGTAGCTTCTACGTAACTAAATGAGCACATATTTGTTAAATTTACAAAACTTGGCGCAGTATATATATATATATATTTACCAATCGAACCTCTTTTGGTGTGGGCTTTTGCCCTGCAACCATTCGCTGTTATGCACAAATCACTTTTTGTTTCGCTCTCTTCGTGCTTTTTTCACTCACCAAAGGAACTCCATCTGCAGTTGGAAAAAAAAAAATGAAAAAAAAAGAGGGGATGAAAAGGAAACCCATTGTTTTTTGTAAAAAAACTGTATTAAAAAAAAGCGTGTTGACAATTAGTGACCATAAGGAAAAACAAAACATAGAGAAAGGGAAAACAAATAACACAACAAACAAGTTTTTAATAGCGGGCCCGCGAGTCGCTGCAATACTGTTGCAAAAAGAGCAGGATGATCGGGCGAAGCTGTAATAAAATAGTGAAAAAAAGAAAAGTTTGGTAAGGAAAAGAAATCGGAAAAAGAGAGAAAAGAACAAAGAACAAAAAAGCACTGACCGCATAGGACTCACTTTACTACGCTTCAATTTTATCAAAAAAAATATATATATATTATTTACACATTAGAAAGGAAAGGCTTTAACAGATTAAAAGGTCGACGCGTAGGAAAGAGTGCACCGCTATAGAATCGTGTCTTAAAGAAGGCAAGGGCCTACGTGCGCAGAGAGAAAAAAGGAAAATACATTGCAGGAACAACATGATCAGAAAAAAACGCCATTCCCTGCTTTTTATTTAGAACTGTACGTGGAAGACACGCAGCGAATCATGCCGTTAGCGTCGAAACCAGTGTTAGACAAACGCATTGAAAAAAAAAAGGAATCCTGAAGGAAAAGGATCAAGAAATAACCAATTGATAAATAAAATAAAAACTTACAAAAAAACAAAAAGAAAACATAATGGCGCATTATTGTAGGACCACAGAAGCATCGCAGATTCTGGACAGGCGTCGTTATTCACTTTCGACGAATGACCAAAATCAACTGAGATCGGGTACATAGACTTAGCGTGAAAAGAAAAAGGTCTGCTGCGTGTTGGCAACAACAGATGTAGTAGTTGCCTGCGAAAGTGGGCAGCGCGTTTTTCGATGTGAATGCTAACACGCCGCGGAAAACGCCGTCGTCCGTGAAAAAGAAAAAAAATTAAAGCACTCATTAGAAGAAGTTTAAGAGAGGGCAGAGAATGCGTTGAGTGCCATGCCTCGTGAGAGCGCCAGGAAAAAAAAAAAGGTGATTACAAAAAGTAACTCAAAGTGAAGAAAAACGAATCGGAAAGAAGTGTATATAAAAAGTGAGCCTAGTGCAGTTTCCAAGTTTTAAAACAAAAAATAGCTATTTAAATCAACAGCTTTACTTAGACTTCCCAGCCTCGGAGCCTAAGAGGACGAACACCACGGTGATGTTGTCGCGCGTACCACGCATCAGCGCCTCGCTCACAAGCTTGTCGGCGACGGAGTTTGCATCTGCACCAGCGGCCATGTACTGCGTACACAGCTGCACCGCCTCCGCGTAGGTCATCGTGTCCCACAACCCATCACACGCGATGATAAGAAAGGTGTCGGCTGCTGTCAGGTGCACCTCGCACGTGTCGGCGTCGGCGATGAGTCCGGAAGGCTTGCCCAGCGTGTACGTGTCGAGCTTGAAGCCCGCATCGCCGACGGCGCGCGACACGGCGAGGCTGCAAAGACGCGGGTTCAGCCGCGGGTGGCCGACCCGGCGATTAAAAATGCACCCACCGGCTTCCGTCACGCGCGCCGCCTCGGCCGCGTTGCTGCTCGGATTGTGCTTCACGGTTAGCAACACCGGCTCCCCGCCACGCGCCAGCACCACCTCGCAGTCACCGACGTTTGCGACGGTTAGCAGGTCGCCCTGAATGAGCGCCGCCGCGCACACGCAACCGGCGGAGCTCTGCACCTCGTTGTCCAACTTCAAAAAATCGCGCTCGATCTCGGCGAAGGCGTCCGCCATGGCGCGGCTTGGTGTGACGTGCACGTCCGGGTGCTGCAGCACGGCGTGGTGGAGGCGGTCCCGCACGTAGGCGGCGCACTGCCGGCCGCCGTGGCCGTCGTACACGCCGAAGAAGGCGGACTCGGGCTCGACGAAGGTCACGTGCTCGTCTTCCATGCTGGAGCGGATGCCCTGATCGCTCGCGACGCCGTAGCTGCGTACCCACGGCCGACGTGCGTCGTTTACGATGGGCGCGAAGCTGCCGCCTAGCATGGAGCTTGTGAGGTGCGACGTGAGGAGATGGGTGGAGATGGAGGGCCGACGGACCGGCGTGCGCATCTCGTACGGCTCCGGTGATGTCCGCTCGCCCGACACCTCGGACGGGTGCTCCGTCTCGGAGTTCAGGTCGAACGTCTCCAGCTTGAGAAAATGCGACGGGTACAGGTTCGCGTTGGCGCACAGAATGTGTCGACGCTGACACGCTACAGGCCCGTCTGATGTTACGCTAGACGCAAAACCAGACATGTTATCCTCGTCGTGCTGGAAGACAAACGTCATCAAGCAATCAAAAAGAGGCCTAGTGTTTTGATCGCTGCCCTAGCTCGATCCTCGTCAACTCTCACTTTAAGTATATAGAAAGGAAACACACACAAAAGAAAAAGTTAGTTACGGGTAAGAAGTAACAAAAAAACTAAGAAGAGAAGCAAAACAGACGAAAAAAGAGAGAGATTCTCTCTTAAAGTCCAAAATTTTGAGTTGAAAAGAACGGAAGCTCAAAAGAGAGAAAGACGTGTTTTTGAACTTCTGTTTCTGATCCTTTCACTCTAATGTGCTGTTTTCTGAATATGGTTGTAGTAGCTGCTTTTTTATTCGTGTGTGTATATATAGATTTGTATTTATTTGCGTTTACCCATGAAAGAGTGTGTGCTTTTGACTTGGCAGAGTAGGCAAAAAAAAAAGGTTTGTTTTTTGACGAGGCTGCTACGACAAACTCAATTTTGGAAAGAGTATAGGCCCACGCTAAATGAAAACGAAGAAAGAAAAAGGTGAAAATGAAGAGAGGCGAGTGGAAAAACGTCTTGTTTTTCTGAAAAGTCCTCGTCTACTTTTTCTCTTTTTGATTCTGTATTTTTTTATGATTTTTGATGGGTGTGGAGACCTGTAAAGAGCAGCAAAAAAATATTTTTTTTATACACAGAAAAAAAAAGGGATTCTTAAAACCAATAAACAGAAAGAGCACAGTTGTCGAAAAAACAAAAAAAAGGTTTAAACAAAAGCTTTTTTTCAGCAGGTGGAGAAGTACAAGATGATTGCTCGGGGCAGATAAAAGTAGAGAAAAAAATGCTGAGGGAGCGAGAGAAACCGTTAGTTACATAACTTTGCATGTGCGCATGGATATTAAAAAAGCCCGGTACAGTAACAAGGCATCGAAGTATTTGAGTTTAAAACCCAGTGAAAAATTGGTAGTATAACAAAGAGAAAGAAGAAGGTGAGAAGAAGATAAGAAAAGAGAGCTATTAAAATATGTGATCTCAATTCATCAGCATTTTTTTCCTCTTTGCATGGGGCTTGATCCCCGATGGATCTGAAAACAGCACACAAGAAGGGGGTAGGACCGGCCCATACTCTTTGAAGCACAAGTCTTTGTGTTCAATTGCTGCACAAAGAACGCAGCGGACAACTCTGTTGTGAATGCAGTTTCTCATCAGCGTTCGTCGAGGTGCTGTGATCAAAGCAAGTTCTGCGTCTTGTGCTGCGATCCGCAAGGCAAAAATGGTCCGTCGAGCGCAAAATGCAGAGCAAAACCACCTTTGCTTTCCAACCCTGCTGGAAAGTATGAGGTATATGTAAATACAATTATTTAGCAACTGAAAGACACTGCAGTGAAGGAGTTGTGGTTTTACAACGCTTACTCACCTACTGATATGTATCTAATATCTCTTCCCGCTATAATCATTTACAATTGTTATTTTTTTTTATGGACTGCAAGATCAAACTTTAATCTCGATTTTGCTCTTCAGAAGTTGTCAAACTAGCAAAAGGGTAGTGCATTCAGCAAAGAACCACATAACGAAAAGAGAGAACAGAAACAGAAACTGAAGGGGAAAAAATAGGAGTTGTAATCAGAAAAAATCAAGGTGTAATAGTAATAGACAAATTGAAGAAAAGCGATTTGCATACATACAGGTAACCCAACTCCAACAGATACAGATACGCGCCAGCAAAAAGTGAGGAAAGAAAAAAAGGAACGCAAAACCGGTAAGAAAAGAAGTGAGGAATAGAAAATGCCTCGAGGCTAAACAAGAGACTTGTAAAAAACAAACAGGTCCTCTGTTTTCATTGAAAAAAAAAGGGGGTAGGGTATAGGTGTGCGCCACACTTCCCTTCTGTGCTAGGTAGAGGAGGGAGCTAGAAACAGAAAGAAACAAAGCGCTCGTTCGAAGTGAATAAGATGCAAGTAGAACTGGCACGCTCGTTGCGAACAACAAAAACAAAGGAAGAGGGTAAGCGTTGGGGCACAGAATAAGGCAGTGCACCACAACAGCCTCTCCTGACTCCTTTCACCAGAAGTGTCTCGGCACAAGACTGCAGAAAGGTGAGAAACCGAAATAATTAAAACAAATGAGCACAAAAACAAGATAGAATGCTTCTAGTTAGCGCAACTTAAGCACAAGTAGGAGGATCAAATGAATCAATGAGAAGATAAAATATGGAAACTGTAGGCTTGATATTTCCAGCTATTTATTAGAGCAAGGCAATAGTCACCGTTTCGTTTTTTTTCTCTTAAATTTCTCTGGTACCTTTGCTCTCGCAAAGCATTTGATCGATCTTGATTGATTCGACCAGGCAATTTTTTTTTTGTTTTTTTGTGAATCACAAATTTAATTTTCCTGGTTACTCGTCCCCGCTCCTCTCCACCATGTGCACATGTGTGCAAAGCAAATAATTGCTTTCCAACGAACACATTCACTGACTCTCAAAGAAGAAGAGCATGTGTGGAATTCACCAGAAAACGACCAATGGAAAAAAAAAGCTTGCCACTCTTCACGGGCGTGAGCATTGTCTTCTACAACAGGAGACCTCATTGAACCCTTTGCGAAACCTGGCCGAAGACGAACAAAACAGGGGCGAAAAGAGCAAGCAATATGCGACGGCTGTAACACTCGCTTGTACGAGCTTGCGGAAATCGCAAAAGCAGGGAAATGGGGCAATAAAGCTGATCCACTACACTTTGTTTGCGCTTATGCAGAGAACGGAGTAGGGCGAGAAGCTGCAGAGCCAGCTTGCCTTTGCACGCATTCTTGCGCAGATTTAAAAATGAATAAAGGAGAGAAAAGAAATAACAATAAAAATGGTGGTCGAAAGATTGGCCCTTCCTTTGCTCTTGGTTTTCAATGGCTTTTGTGCGTATCTGAATGACTTTCTTTCTCGTTTGTCGGCCATCTTGCCCACTGATTTGTGATCGTGCGTGTTTCTGTGTTGCTTGTGCGTTTTTGAGTTTGTGTTTGTGTGTGTGTCGGTGCATTACGGCTCTTCGGAGAGGTTTCGCGTCGACGTCGACACGGCCGCCTCCGGCACAAATTCACGCGTACTCTGCAGCCCCTCACGCCGCGTCAGGTGCACCAGCATCGCTGTCACATTATCGGTGCTGCCCTTTGCAAGGGCGGCCTGCGCCAGCTCTTCCGCGATGCTCTGCGCCGGCATCCCCTCCTGGAAACGGCGGTAACAAAAGTCCACCACCTCGGCGTAGGTCATCACGTCCCACAACCCATCACAGCCAATCACAAGAAACTCGTCATCGTCGGTGAGGCGGGTGACGGTCGTGTCCGGCACCGCAATGACGCCGGAGGCCTTGCCGTCTGTGTAGCGGGCCAGCTTGAAGCCCGCGTCGCCGATGGCGCGCGTGACGGCCAGGCTGACTACGGCAGGGTTGTAGTTGGGGTGGCCCACGCGGTTGTGGCACACCTTGCCGCCCACCCCACGCACCCGCTCCTCCTCGCTTGGGTTGCTGGCAATGGTATGGCGCACCGTCAGCACGACAGGCTTGCCGTTGCGTGACAGGACCGCCTCGCAGTCACCGACGTTGCCCACGACCAACTTGTCGTCTATAATGAGCGCGACGGCGCACACGCTGCCCGACTCATTCGTCTCCCGCTCGGAGAGCGCTAAGAAGGCGGTGTCGGCCTCCACAATGCCATCGACGATGGCCTTCTGCGGGTTCGACTTCAGCTCCGGGTTACTCAGGATGAAGCCGTGGAGGTGG
Source organism: Crithidia mellificae (assembly GCA_002216565.1). NCBI lineage: Eukaryota > Euglenozoa > Kinetoplastea > Trypanosomatida > Trypanosomatidae > Crithidia > Crithidia mellificae. The sequence continues at coordinate 10,308 of MDUD01008946.1, read as the reverse complement.
TCGCGCAGGTACTCGGCACACTGCGTGCCGCCGTGGCCGTCGTAGACGCCAAAGAAAGGTATGCCCTCGGCCAGCATCGTGTGCTGGTCCTCCATGGTGCGCCGCGTCCCTTGCTCGGCCGTCACGCCGTGGTCGACGACGACAAAAGCAGTCTTGCGCATGCTACTAGGCCGAGCGAGGATGGCCGCTGCGGAGTTCTGCCGCGACGGCGGCGCGCTCGTCGTCGTCGTCGTGGATGTCGTGGACGGGTGATCGCAGCTCGGGCAGTCGGCGCGCACCACCGTCGGGGCCGGTGGCAGGCCCACCACCGCACGCTCCTTCGTCGCAGCAGACTTGCCACCACTAGTGCTGGTGCTGTTGTTGTTGTTGTTGTTGGCTGCGTCGAAGCCGCTAGAGAGGGAGTGCGGGTGTCGTCCTTGGGAGGGGCTAAGCGTGGTGGGGCTGCTTTTGCTCATGGGCACCGTCGGCGGCTTTTTCTTTGCCTGCGGCATCGTGACTTTGCGCTTTGGGCTGCTGGTGCTGGTGGTGGTGGTGGTGGCACCAGTAGCGGCTGTCCCTGGTGGTGTCTTCGGCGACTTCACTGGTGAGTGCGGAGGGTCCGTCTTCACCGTCAACTCCTCCTTCCTCCCTTTCATTATTTTGATAGCTTGCAGATAACGGTGTGCGGGAGTGCAAAAAGAAGCGTGTGGAAGGGAAATAAGAAAGAGACCAGCGAGTAAGGAGGAAAAAGAGAAACTAAGTGTTTCAATCTTCTCTCGGAGGTTCTCCGTTGAAGTTTTACTTTTCCGCCTACTTTATTCTGTGTTGCTAGAAAACAGAGCAATCCGGATATAAAACTGCTGATTCGAGAAGATGTGTGTGTATAAAAAGAAGAGAGCTACGCTTGACCGTACTTGCGTCTGGCGGTTGAGTGCTAAAATAAAAACGTTTAGTGCCGTGTATTTAAGCAACAAACAGAAAAAAAAATGAGAGATTTAGTTGCGCTCGTGCAAAGCCGCTGTCGCCACGGAGAGGGACAGAGCAAAGAAAAGCAAATTGAACAGAGATGTCAGGTGAACAAAAACTCTCGCGCAAACACAACGGAAATTGATCCGCGAGTGATAAATAAGGGAGCTCGTCGCGTTGTCAGCGCCGAAGAGTAGTGAAGGTAAGCTAGAGTTTCGCGCGATCCTTTGAAGGGAGTAAGATAAGGGAGAAAAAAGAACGCTGCGAGTTCAATACGAAGTTGCTGTGTCGTGAAATATAAAAAAAGGAAAGTAAAATAATACAACTGCACAGGAAGGCGAGAAAGAGCAGCGTGGTTTGGGGTCGAAATGCAGAGGGAGACATGCTCGCACCAGGATTTGGAAAAAAAACGGGAGAAACGTATCCAAATTAGAAAATGAGATGAAGAACAAGGGAGAAAGGAAAGTTGTAAAAAGAAAGTCATGGGGTTCATGCGTCCTCATCGTTGAAGAAGCCGCAAGGGTTCTTTTTTAATACTATTACCATTCTTTATTTCTGCGACACGTGTCACGAGCGTGACAGCACAGATCTATGGTCCGTGCAGCGCCTTCATCCTGCAAAAGTATGCACGCCATGTAGCCTGCTTCCTCGCGGTTTATCTTCCTTTTTTTTTTCCTCACCTGCCTTTGTCAAGAACATGGTATGCAGCGATGATGAAGACGCCACCCCAAAATTCACGGTGCCAGCCATCATTCCCCTCCACCGTTTTTCAGCTTTCGCGCCTCAACAAGGAAGCAACACGTTGCTGCCTCTAACTTTTATGAAAGTCTATCAGCTTAACTCAAGACAGCTGCTACGATTTATAATTCATCTTGCGTTTTGAAAAGACAGCAAGGCACTTCACTAAATGAGTCGCAAAAGAAGAGAAGGAGGCAACATAAATAGCAAAAGCAGACACACACGCAGTGATCAAATAACGAGGAAAAAGAAACTCAAAGGCACTCCAGCCAGCCCAACGGCGTGCTTTCTTGAAGTCAAACCTAAAAAGAAGAACAAAAGCAGAACGACGACCAAAGAAAGTGCACTGACACAGTAATGATACAGATTTTATAAAGCAAAGGAATTAAAAAGTAAAAAGGAGCAACAGAAATGTGGTGTCCCCCTGCGCAAGAATTAGTGCTTGTCCTGTCGCAACACCGTTGTTAAGAGTTTTGTTCTTTTATAAAACCACGCCGCTGGCGTCTGGAGTCACCCCTTTTGGTTGTTGTTGTTGTCGCTTCTTACACCCGCGACATGATCAGGCTCGTGCACAGTTCCATGCACGTACTCGACGGCATACTACAGTGCAAATTCATCTCCTCCCAACAGCTGTTGAGAAATGCTCCGCTTGCTCCTTCTTCCAACGCACTCGGGATCCAGCGCAGCAGCTCCACCAGGTCGCGCGTCGCGCAGGCCTGCAGCAGCACGGAGCGACGGCCCAGAATAGCCGTACACTTCAGAGCGTAGATGTGAAGCAGGTAGCACCATTCCGCACAGATGCGGCGCTGGACCACAGCGGGCGTCTGCGGGGTGAGGTAAAACGTGCGGGACGCAATCGGGTAGGAGGCGCAGCGGAAAACATCGCAGTAGTTGAGGCCGTCGTACGGCTTGAAGGCGTTCGTCGCGCTCGTCGCAGCCGACGCAGCCGCCATCACATCGCGGGTCACCACACCATTGCCACCGCCGCCGTTGGCTGCGGAGGCGGGTGGGGGTGAGGGCAGGAGAGGCGAGGCGGACGCCGCGGCGTCAGCAGACGCGCCGCCTCCCGTTGGTCCTGCGCCGCTCTGGGAGGTGCGCTGCAGCTCAGAGCACAGCTGCCGCGCCAGCTTCACCTCCTCGATGCAGCGCGCCATGTAAGGGCCGAGATCACCGCACACGACGTTGCGGTCCACCTCGCCGAGGTCGAACGCCGCGATGAACTCGAGCAGCACACACGCGTACGGAATCAGCAGCATCGCCTCCACCGCCGCACCGCTCGGCGCGGTGAAGAAAAGCGGAGTCGAGGCCGCCGCACCGGCGACGTCGCCGTGTGTGGCGTTTGTGGCAGAAGGGGGGTTCGAAGTCGCCGCCACCGCCGCGTCCATCTTGTCCAGCGCCTCCTCCGCCTCTGTGTCCCTCGCGGTGTGGTCGTGGGCAACCGCCATGATGGACTTCAGGAAGCCCACTGCCCGCGCATCGCGTGTGACGAGGAAGTAGAAGCTGACGCCGAGCAAAACATGGCGAACTTCGGCCGTCACGGCGAGGCAGACCTCGCGGTCGCCTTCGTTGGTCGTCAGCAGCCGCCGCAGCTGCACCATCAGCCCGCGGGTAAGGCAGCCGTAGATGGTGGAGCGGATCTTCACAATCGTCGCACTCGCCGACTCCACCGAGGTCGCGGAGAGGGCGGCGAGGTCGACGAGCACCGGCAGGTTCTGCGCCGCCGGAGTCTGGTGCAGCTCCGTCCACCCCGCTGTCCGCTTAAACCGCACCACGTCCACCACGCCCGCCTGCTGGATCTCGTGCACGAGGCCGACCACAAACGGGTTGTCGTGGCGCGACTCCGCTGGAATCCACTGGTACAGCCGTTCCACGTAGTTCGCGGAGTCGCCGACAAACACGGCGGAGGCCGGCATCGGCGCCAGCTGCTCCAGCGCGTCGATCGTCACCAGCGACGGCGCCGCCCAGACAAAGTCGAAGCACACCCGCAGCACTTCCACCACGTAGTCGTTGCGCATCATCCGGAGCGAGATCTTCGTTGCCTCGACGAGCTCGCCAAGCGCCTTGCAGGCGAGAGCGAGCAGGTGGGCGTGGTGACTGCAGGCCAGCAACATTCCCTTCAGTGCAAAGTACACGAGCAGGCGGTAGTCAAAGCGGTCGAACTCGCTCGAGCCGGCCATGGGCGGCGACGTCACGTCGACGTCCTCCGGCACGTGAGTCAGCAACGTCGTGAGCATCGGCCGCACCATCCCGCTGAAGAGCGAGTTCTGCACGTCGTCGTCGAAGAGGCTTGCGTACTGTGCCAGCAAAGCCCAGATCGAGGAGAGGGCGTGTGCCCGCACACGGACAGAGCTGTGCACGACGACGATGGGCACCATGCCCTCGAAGAGGGACATCCACAAATGGTACTTCGTCTTGGTGTTGAAGGTGGTGGGCTTTTGCAGTGGGGCGTCGTGGGTGAGGGGCTCGGTGGCCAGGGTGACACGGGAGAGGTGCTTGCCCAGCATTCGCGCCGCCGCCAGCTCCTGCTCCGCCGTGTGGAAGCGCACCGCCCACCGCGCGACGGTGTCGGCCGCGCGCACATCCGATGGCGGGGCCTCAAGCCCGTACTGTAGCCAGTGCCCACACGCGATGAGGTACGAGATGGCGCGCAGCGGCATGCTCTCCTCCACCCCGGAGCAGGCAAAGGTGGTGAGGCAGAAAATGAGATCACTGAAGCAGTCTTTGAGGTGCGTGATGTGCTTCCCCATGATGCCCTCGCAGATCGACCACGCGTCCGGCGCGACGTCCGGGATGGCGGCGGCGTGGCTGAGGCACGAGAAAACGACATTCCACCCACTCGCCAAGTGCTCGGCGCGGAAGTCGATCAGCTCGGACAGGATCATCATGACCTTCTGCCGGCAGCCCACGTTTTGGTTCGACATGAGGATCGCCTCAAAGGGCTTCAGCACCTCCTTCTGAAAGGAGTAATTCAGCAGCTCTTCCCGCATGAGATACGTCAGCGCGATGAGGCGCAGACCGTCCAGGGAGGAGAGGGCGATCTCGACACTACTGCCGCATCCAGCCAGCGTAAACACCTCACTCGCGTGCGTCCACAGGTCACGCCATTGCAGCCGACTCGAGAAGGACGCGCAGATGCTCACAAAGTCGAACAGCTTCGTCAGCGAGAAGGTGCGGCCGTACTGCAGCTCCATCTCGCACACCTTCACCAGCCCGTTGGTCATCTCCAGCTGCACGCGGGACGGGTACTGCGTCGCGTCGAAGAGGTGGTCCAGCCACAAGTCCACGTGGCTGGTTGGGGCGGCGCGCAGGCCGGAAAGAATGCTCTTGCGATTCTCGCGCGAGGCTTTGTCAGGGATGGTGGCTGGAATGTCATTCAATGCTCCGAACCACAAATCGGCGTACTGGCGGCTCTCCGGCGCCGTCGTCGCGTTCGCGTTCGCACCGTCGTTGTTGTTGCTACTGTTGTCCCCGCCTTTGCCTGGGGCAGCCGCATTTGACTTCTTGTTCGTTTTACTACCCTGCTGCTGTTGCTGTTGCTGCTGCGTGGGCTGCGGAGGCGAGGGAGAAGACGAGGCGGCTGCGCTTGTGTCCATTGCTTTGGCGGGGGCGACGAGGCCGGTCTCGCGCGTTGCGAGCGCCGAGCCGAGCAGGCGACGCGTCTGCCGCCGCCACATCCCCTCCACGCCATTTGCGAGGGCGTCGACGAGGGACATCGCCTTGTACGCCGCCTGCCACCCACGCGCGTTGAAGGACGACCCGCACTGCACAAACAAGTTCAGAAACGTGGAGAGCAAGTGTAAACGGGTGAAGGGCAGCGTGCTCTGCACCGTCACCCGCGAGCTCGGCAGCGCCGACACGACAACGACGGAGCTGAGGTGGGTCATCTCGAACGTGTGCTCCAGCAGCTGCTCTGTGTGGGAAACATTGCCGAAGGAGCAGCACACCCGCACCGTGTTGTGCAGCCCCGCCAGCATGGTGCTGAAGTAGCCGGCGCTCTTCGTGTCCTCCATGAAGGCGGTGACGGCGTCGTAGTCAGGACTAGAGTCTTTTTCGTTGTTCGTTGACGGCGAGGAGAACGCCTGCGGCCGCACGTACTTCTCCGAGTCCTCGAGAATTTGTTGCAGAGACAGCAGCACAATGTGGCACACGACGTCCACCGTCACCTCCCACATCGGCAACGCGTTTTCGATGCTGGTCGCCGTGACGAACATGGCGTGATGTGCCGCGTCGCTCGTCGAGGCCTCCTGCAGGGCGTCCATCACCGCCTTCAGCGTCGTGCGCAGCTCCCGCTGATACATCTCTTCCCGCTTACGTTGCGAGGAATTGAAGAGCGCGTAGCCGGCGGCGTCCATCGGTAGTAGCACCTTGTCCGTAATGGCCGTCGCGATAGGGGCAAGGTGGCGCAGCAGAGGAATAGAATCCAACAGGCTTGTCGTCACTTTGATGTCGCCACGTTTCCCGCTGTCGGCCGCCTTTTTCGAGGATGGTTGCGTAAAGCACTTCGCAGACGGCCGTAGCACGATCTCCTCTTTGCTGATGCGGTCGTAGATGCCGCCGAGGATGGCGGGGTCGACGTCATTGCCCTCGTCGATGCCTTTGTTATTTTGCAGAAAACCTTCTTTGCTCATTTTGTTCTTAATATGGGGGCTGTGCGCGTCGGTGTTCAGCATGCAAATAGAGAAGGAGAGAATAAAGGCGGTGTCGGCGGAGCCAAAGACGCCGTGGTTCTGGCGGCAGTACTGCGCCGCAAAGAGCTCCATCGTTCGATCCACCACCTGCGCCTCGCCGAGCAGTTTGAAGCCGCCGAGGAAGAGGCGCAGTGCGGCGTCGAGGGTCATGCCGGTGAAGTCGTGCTGCGCAATCCACTCCTCAAAGACAACGCGCGTGGCCGGCTTGCGAAAACTCTTCGCAAAGTAGTCGCCCAAAATCATCTTGTCAATGTAGTCCTCGTTCTGCTTCAGGAAGACGGCAACGCGGCGGGCGGACTGCCGCATTGCATCGTCGACGTCGCTGACGACAGCAGAAGCTGCCGAAGACGTGGTCGCGGCGGGAGCGGCTGCTTGACTCGCCTTCGCTGCTGGTACGTTATCGGCTGCTGCTGCAGCAGCGTCACCCTCGGCGGCATCTCCCGCGATCGCCGCCGCCGCAGCAGCGGCACCCTCCTCTGACTTCGCAGCTTCCGCGCCGTCCACTGGTGGCGCCTTCGCCTCCGCCGGTCCTGCAGTGCTATCACCTTCCTGCATCTTTGCGGCTACGTTGCCGCCGTCCTCATGTTCTGTATCCGTGCCTGGCGACGTTTCCGCTGCGGGTACCGACTTTGTCACCTGGGCCGCGGTCGCCCCGTCATTTGGCACCTGCGGTTCTGGCGTGGCCGTCGTTGTCGTGGTGGCGGTCGCCTCGCCGTCATCTAGCGTCAGTACTGAACTCTTCAAGTACTCAATGGCCGCCTCCGGCATCGCCTTGTCGTTAAAGAGGTCGAGAAACTTGCGGAACGCGTCCTTGTAGCGGCGCGCTTGCAGAAAAATATCTGCGTTTGCGCTCGTGCCGTCGACGCCTATAGCCGCCGTGTCGCTCCGCCGCAGCCCCTCCTCGCCGTCGCGGTTGCCGGTGGCGTCGGCGTCGTCCGTCAGCGACGCCTCGGCCGTCGCCATCCCGTTCACGCCGACGCTCTGGTGACCGTGATTGGCGCCTGCGGCGTTGGCGGAGGCAGTAGCAGCGGAGTCGCGGCTCTCGTCGCCCTGATCGCACTCAAAGCGCTCAATCCACTGTATGTTCGAGTCGGACACCTGCAGGAGGCTCACGAGGGCCTTGCGGCGCAGCACCTCCGGCACGTCGTACTCCAGCCGCACCGTCAGCACGCGCTTCAGCTCGGCGGCAAGGTTGCCGTTAAAGATGTTCTGCGCCGGTGGCATGGCGAGCGCGCCGAGGTAGTGGATCATCATTTCGTAAATGCTCTGCGAGTGCGTATTGCAGTCGTAGTTGAGGAAGAGGCCGAGAAGCAGCTGCGGCTCCTCGATGTAGGAGGCGAAGGCGTCCAAAACGAGCATCTTGTGATCCAGCGACGTGAAGGTGGAGTCCAGCACACGGAAGTAGACGTGGCGGAAGACGGTACTCGTCTCGTTCACCATCTGCGGCCCAAAGCGCAGGCAGCAGAGGAGCAGAAGGTTGACAGAGAGGCGGAAGAGGTCGAGGTCGTCAGAGACGGAGGTGCGCACGGCCGCGGGGACGACCACCTGCCGCAGCAGTTGCACAATCTCCGCACTCTTGCGGAACTGTGGCCCGCTGTTCACCACCGTGTACAAAATGAAGCTGAGGGCCGTGACGAGGGTGTAGGTGTTCATGTACGGCGCGGGGAAGCTCGTCGTGAGGGCGGAGCTGCCGCTGCCGCCCCTTCCCGCCAGCGCCATTGCACCGCTGGTCCCTGCGACGCCGCCGGCATCCCCGCCACCGCCGGCTGCCCCCGACACGCCGTTGTTGATGCCGGCGTCGCCGACCGCAGCGCCGCCGCCGCTACCACCGCTGCCACCAGTCGCGCTCGCCGTCATGCCGGAGAGGGGCGTCAGCCGAGCGATGTTGCCACACAGCTCCAACAAGAGGCGCATGTCGTGCACCCCGCGCAGCGGCCGTGCCGGTGCAAGCTGCGGAACCTTCGTTGCTGCCGTTGCTGCCGCTGCTGCCGTTGCTGCCGCTGCCTGCGTGCTCGTTGCGGTGTTGGAAGCTGCGGCGACGACGGCAGCGGCAGCCTCGTCCATGCTAGCCGTGCGCTGCAGCTCCATTAGCTGCATGGGGGCGGTGGCGGGGAAGGAGCTGTTGGAGGAGGGAACCGGGCTGACCGCCGCGTCACCACCGCCGCCGTCGTCGTGCCGCTGGACAGCGAGGGGGCCGGCGAAAGCGTCTGCACCGGCGCGCGTCGCTTTGTCGACGGCGGTGGGCAGCGGGAGGAGTGGGGTGGCGGCGACGGAGGTGGCGGCAGAGCTGGACGCAGTCGAGGGGTCTTGCGACGAGGACGGTGGCGGAGTTTGCAGCGAAGGCGCTGCGAGGGGCTGCTCCTGCTGCTGCTGTGGCTGCTGCTGTGGCTGCTGTGCTGCGGGCCGCTCCGGGTTTGTGCCCACGGCTCTGGTAACACTCTTTAAGCTACTTGTGTTTGTCCAGCCAATGGCCTCGTACTCAACGTACTTGGACAGCGCACGTGTGATGCCGTGGATCGCCTTCTGTGCCTCATCCACTAGGATGGGTGAGAGTCCCTGTGGTCGGCTGCTCCAGGCGAGCAGGACGCGAAAGACGCGAACCAGCCGCTCGCCGTGCACGGATAGCTGCTGCGAGCGCAACTCACTCGCCTGCAAGTCCTCGCACACCCGCCGACTTAGCCGCGGCACCGCGCAAGCCATCAGCGAAGCAATGGTCACAAAGTGCAGTCGGTCACTCGACTCCTTTGTTTGAGCGGCGTCCACCGCAGCCAAGACGGCATCCACTAACTCATCGCGCATATTCTCCTTCCCCTTGTCCTCCTCCGCCGGAGACGGGGTCGCGCTACTTTTCTGATCGCCAGAAGCTGTCGGCGCTGCCGCGTGTTTTCTGCCACCGAGCAGCTTTGAAAAGAAAACCTGCGCCCCTGTCATGGTGGATTCTGGAATGGCAAAGGTAGGCACAGGGGCAAGCAGCTCCTGGGGAAGAATGCCACTCGTCAGGACGACCGCGGCCAACTCAAGCGACGCGGTCAGCACGCGCGGCGAGCTTCGGTTGATGCTACCATTCTCGCCAATGATAGCCATCCTGCACGCGTAAGCGAGCTTGCTTACCTCCACCTCGTCACACAGGAACTGCTGAATGGGCGAGTACGCGGTCCCGGCACTTGCAGCACGGACGACTACAGGCGACACCTCCATCCCCATCGCGCGTGGTTTCTCCGGTGTGCTGGCGGCGCCGCCGGAAAGCATCGACGCGTTGACTAACTGCGGTGGCGTGTCGAGGGCAGCCGTCGCCTTTTCAGCTGCAGGTGAAGTCTCGGCTTGAGAGGCCGGCGTGGTGGTTGTCCCGCGCGCTGGCGGCGTAGCCGGCACCGGCGTTCGTGCACTGTCCGCTGCTTTGGCGGGGGTAGACTGGCCAAGGCTGCGCTGCGGCTGCTGCTTTGTGTCCTGTACGCGACGCTTTAGCGCTTTGGTGACGGAAGAGAGCATCGTGCGCTCGCGCGTCCCGCTCTTCATCTCCGCCAAGAGCCGCGTACTCGCATCCAGCACCTCTTCAAATCCTCTCTCCATTTTTCAAGTTTGCTTTCTCCGTATTCGCTGTTTTTCTCTCTCTCTTTGTGTGCAAGAAAGCTGCCACAATTGGTACGGTAACACTCGAGTCGGTTAAAGAGGATAAAAAGCCAGGCGCAAAAAAAAAGAGAGAACTGGCAAAGATTACCCGGCAAACAAGAGAACTAAAACCTCTCCTAACTCACAGAATAAAGACGAGTTGTAGGAACTGCGGCACGTTGGTTGAAGACCTAAAGAAGGAGTAAGGCAGTTAAGAAGAAAGAGAAAATACACTGATGGTTGTATATTAGCAGCGCTTTTTCAAGGCAAGGCGTGTGAATGCGATACCAATGCGAAGTCGACGCGAGCAACGCGAAAAGACCAACCC
>MDUD01008940.1:0-13873 GCA_002216565.1 Crithidia mellificae | reverse complement strand
AGCGCGGGCTGCAGCGGCGGCGGTAGGGCGCGCTCCCCTTGCAGCTCACCAGCCGCCTCCAGCGGCACCCCCGGCTGCGCAAACTCCACTCGCACCGTAATCTCGTCTTGGCTCTTGTACAGCACGCCTTGGTCGTAGAGAGGGTCGGCGGACCAGTAGCGGACGAACTCGCCGGTGTTGCAGTAGCAGACGGAGTTCTTCTGGCGGCGGATCTGCGAGTCGAGCTTGGCCTCCTTGAAGGCGACCACGCCGACGGAGACGAGCTCGCACTTGTCCATGCGGAAGACGATGGTGTGCACCAGCCCGGTGGAGAGCGGCTCCGTTCCGCAGAGGTCCAGGATGTCGGAGGTGGAGAACTCCGCCCCGTCCTCGCGGACGCCAGGCCCGGCGGTGAAGCGCCACATCGACGGCGGGTCCAGCCCGATCTCGCGCTTCAGCGCTTCGAGCTGGTACAGCTGCGCGTCCTCAGCGACCACGACGAGGTCGTCCGCCTTGCACGGTAGCCCGTACCCGCGCAGGTAGTTAATGATGTGGTTGAATATTTGAGGGTCGCGATCGAGGAAGGGGCGGCCGTGCTCGTCGCGTGGAAAGTCACGGAAGTTGTCCATGGCCCACGTCGCCAACAACGACGGCGAGGAGCAGAGAGTCGACTGTAGCGTGGTGACGCAGGTACCACCGACATTTAGCACAACCACGCGGTCCATCGGGTCTGCTCCGGCACCTGTTTCGTCGGACACCTCCGCGGACTTGGCGTGCGTGGCGGCGTCAGCATTTCGACGCGTCTGCTCTCCGCGTGCGCGCTTAATGGCTGGACCTCCCATGATCTGTAACAAAAATGTGTATTGAGTTGAGTAATAGATTTTTTTTGCTGTTGTGATTCTCAAAAGCGAAAGTGACGCCTCACCACGAAATTCAATGTGTGTGACCACTGCTTATCGCTGCTAACAGATTCTGTAACTTGAAATGAGAGATCTAATACATGAACGGACTAAGCAGTAGCAGAGAAGAAGTAAATTTTAGAAAAGAAAGAAGACTCAGCAGCGCGCCGTTAGAGGTGGCGCGTGCGCGTGAGTGAGTCGTGGGAGAATCCGGGCTGGTGTTTCGTTTGCGTGTACCTGATGTTAAACAAAATGGACCTCTGCTTTTATATATCTGAGAAAAACTGATGCGTAGCGGTTGCTGAAGCGCTCTGCAAACGGGGAAAAACAGAAGGGAAAACGTGTAGCGCAATAAAATGGTATTAATTTGTGCGTTCATAAAAATACCCGTAATTCTATCCGTCAGCTGCTCTAAACGGTAGTGTATTAAAAAGCTATTGAAAAGTACTTTTCTGCACATTCAACAGCTGAGATTGCAGTTTTGCAAAAGCAAAAGAAAAGTGTTTTGCGAGAGTACATACCGCGCCTCAGCTCGGACTGAACAAAAAGACTTGCATTAATTTGTGCTTAGAAATGTGTCAAATGCTTTTTTTTATTATTGTTGTTGCAGAAGAAGCAGTAGCACCTCAACGTACGTGCACACAGGAAGAAGTGCTGTTCAAAATGTGTGCACCGCGATGAGACGGTGGTAAAAAGGGATAATTAAAGCAGTCTCTCTCTCTCCGTGACCTTGAAAAAGGCGAAAGAGGATATAATCATGAAGAAATTAAAGTTCCTTCATCAACAAACGAGCAAACAGATTAAAAGTCGTCTACCAGCTCCAGACAGTCTGCGTCCTCATCGTCGTCCTCGCCATGGACACCGTTAATGGTGCTGTTGTTGTTGTTGGCAAGAAAAAGACTCGCGCTCTCTTCAGCACGCGCTCGCTTTGGCTCGGGCGTTGCGCGGGCAACACCCACGTCGGCAGCAGCGCTCGTCGCGTTGCCTCTTGACCTAGCAGTCCGAATTTCACCGAACCCACGTTCCGTCGTGTTGCCCTCACTCCGTTGATCTCCTCGCAGAGACGGCGGGCCATGCACCCGTTCTCGCAGTGCAGGTCGGCCGTCGTGCCCTTCTCCCTCAGATGCCGCCTCCCTCCCTCGAGTACTTGCATCACCGTTAAAACGGGTGTCAGAGGCAGCGGAGTCGAAGTTGAACATGTCCGTTTCTGTGGCACGCGCAGCCGCCGCGGCAGCTGGATCTGGCATCGAGTCTCGCAGGTCTGTCTCTGTCGCAACAGTAGCAGCCGCAGCCGCAGCCGCAGCTGTGAGGTCCTCATTCGGCAGTGCCAGGCCAGACAAGTTCTGCAAGCACGCCACGAGCAGCGGTGGGACCTTGGATGACAGGACCAGCACCGTGACGTCGGTGAAGAGCAACAACGCACCGGTGGTCAACACGTCGGGGTAGCGGCTCGTGATGTCGCCGTGCAGGGCGCAGTAGCAGGACCCCGTGTTATCACGCAACAGCACCGTTGAGTCATCCGCGCTCTCTGTGATGAGGCGGGTCATGAGACCACCACAGCACGCAACCTTGCCAGACTGCGAATAGCGTGTACTGACCTCGGCGAGGCTTGTCAGCGAGCGGTTATTATTCCGCGCAAGAGACTCGAGTGCTTTCTGGGTATCCATTTCGCCTCGGTTGGTGGCTGTGGCAGGGCTTTGAATAGATGAGTCCGTATTCGTCGCTCTCTGGCCTATATTCTGATATCTGATATCCCTTCACGAAATTTTACAGCACGGCGGCTCAACTTTTATCCAAGGCTTTTCGACTCCAGAATAGATCAGCTTTTTTGCGCTCGGAGCAAACAGCTCAAATCCACTTTCTCAAGAAAGAAAGAAGGAAGGTCTGGTATGTTGAGCCGTGTGGAACACTGCTAATTGCTGGCAATCCTGCTCTACGAACTGAATTAGAAAGAGGTGAAAAGAAAGATGCATATGTATTGATAGCAAAACTTGGCTTTTTTTTATCAAATCTTCGCAGCCTATTAAACTCAACTTGTAAACGCATTGACACAATTGTGCTTTACTTCAGTTTTTCAGATAGTGAGAGAGCATCACTAAAGCACAAAACTGTTCCGTTTCTGTTCTTTTGCATGGCTTCAGTGAGTCAGAGTTCGACTTCTCAGCATGTTTCACGCCCTTCTTTTTTTCTTTTACCTTTCCATTCAATTGCTCGGTTCCGAGAAAGAGAAATAGTGTATAGAATCGACCGCAAAATGTCTATTAAGGCAACAACAAAAATACAGAATAGTGATTTGTATAAAACACAGGAAGGTGGGAACAAAAAAAAAAGAAAACGGAGGAGCGCAAAACTGGTTCTTTTTCGTTGTGCTGAATAGTAAAGGCTCAAAGTTGAAACGGCTAGTTGCATTGCTCGCATCACACGTGGCGACCGAGAGATACTGCAACAAAAGTCGATTGCAAGCCAGAAAGTCTTGCTTTCCTGTCTTTCTTTCGTTTTCGAGAACAGCAAGAAGAGAGGGAGGAAAAGGAACGCCAGGAATCCTGCGAAGAGGAAAAGCATCTGCTACATTAGAAAAGAGGGAGGGCAGAAGACAGCGGCAGCACAATGCGGTGGCAGAAGAGAAAAACCTGGGCTGTTCCTTGCGGTTGCCTAATCGCACCGGTTAAAAGATTTTTTTAGCTTTTACTGTTTTGGGGCGCCACCGAGACGCCTGCACATAAAGCCGAATCAGCGTCTAATACATGACGCTCAGCTACGCGTAGATGTAAAGAACAGAGAGGCCCAGCGCCACTCGCAACGCTACACGCAGCTTTCCACGCGCCGCGGCATTCGCTTTCAGCTGCCGATCCAGGTAACGGTGCAGCAGTAAAGTGAAGCCAAGCGAGACGGACGCACCGTGGTGGGTGTACAGGCCCCACGCAATGAACCCCACCGCCGCCACCAGGACCAGCCGGGTGTAGCGCAGGGTGGAAGCGGTAAAGCTGACGTCGCCGTGCCGCGCCTCGGCCTCCGCGGCCATCAGCATCGCCCGCAGTTCTGCAGACGGCATCGCCAGCGGGCTCTGCGGGCGGCGGCGCAGCGCCGACTCCAGCTCCTCCAGTGCCTCTTCGTCGCGGCGCTCCTGCTCCGCGTAGGCGAAGGACTCGACGATGGACTTGGCAAACCACGCCACGGCCGCCACGACGACCCAGTGCAGCGCGGCCACCACAAGCGAGTCCGTCGCCTCCGCTTCCGGCTCCACGACCGAGCCGCCGTTGCCTTTCGCGCGGCTGGCGATGCTCTCCCGCGCCTGCACCACCGCCGCCACGGCCCGCTCCACCGCGGCCTCCACCTTGAAGGAGGTCGGGAGCGCGTTGGCCGCGGTGTGACCCACGCTGCGCATCACCCGTTCGATGTTGTCGCCCGAGAAGAGGACGATAAAGAAAAGGGCCTGCAGGTTCACCTTGATGAGGGCTTTGCCGACAAAGGTGGCGGAGAAGAAGGTCCAGAAAGGCATCAGGAACTGGCCGCACGCCATGCCGCAGAGGTCGAAGGCCATGTTCGGCCACGCGGCGAGCAGGAGAATAGCCCAGAAGCCGTACCGGCGAATCTTGCGCAGCGTCCAGTTCTTCATGAGCGTCATGACGTCGTAGGCGGCCGTCTCCTGCAGGTCGTCGCGGTGGCGGCCCTGCAACGCTGCCGCGTAGCTCAGCGCGTACGGCGGCACCTCACCCATGGCCGTCCCTGCACCCCACAGCACACAGGCAGGGACAACCTTCACGAGGTACTGCAGAAGAGACACCTGCCGCGCCGCCGCCTCGGGTTGACCCGCCGGGGCGAGGCAGACAAAAAGGCGCTCGCGCGGGCCGTAGAAGAAGTTGGACGGGTAGGTCCAGAAGTTGGTGTTGCCGCAGCTCGACACGGCGGCGCAGGTGAGGTAGATGTGGGGGAAGAGGAAGAGCAGCCCCGAGTGCATGCCGGTCCCGAGTCCGATGGAGGAGAGCACGCCCAGCACCACCCAGTACAACGCGTCGGCCAGCCAGTACTCCACCTCCCGCCACCACCCGTGGCTGAAGACGGCGCGGTGCCGCTGCACTTCTGGCGCGGTCGACTTCCACCACTGCGCAAAGCCTTCCGCGTCGACGGCGGGCGCGCCGAAGGAGGCGGCGGCGGCGGCCCCGGCCCCTGCTGGCTGCTTCAGCACCGTCGTGTAGTACGTCACCACCTCACTCGTCGTGACGCGGCCGTCGTGGTTGGCATCCAGCGCGGCGAAGACGGCAGAGGCAGGGGCGGGGACGACGTTGTACGAGGCGAGGCACAGCGCAACCACGAGCGGCAGCAAAACCGTGTTGACCAGAGGCTTGCTGAGCGCCGTCTCGGTGTAGTGCGCAAGCCGGTGTGCGCTGTAGGACAGGAAGAGGGCCGTGGTGCGCAGCGGCTGGTGGAGGAGGCTCAGCTTCTCACGCTCCGCCTCCAAAATGGCCTTTGCGCGCTCCAGATCGTTTGACATCGCGAGTGCGGCTGCGGGGACAACCAAACGGTATGAGGTTCGCCAGCCTCTAAAGATATTAAATGTGTGCGGTAAAAAACAGAAGAAAGAGGGAAAAACTGTGGCAAAAATAAACGGATAATTAGAACAGCTTTCACAACAACGTCACAGCAGAAAAGGGAAGGAGAAAGAAACAGAGAGGGTACGGCAATTTGGCCACACAGCTCATATGCAAGAGTCGGGAGAAAGAAAATTAAAAGTAAGGCACAACAGCAGTGTGCTATCTTGTTTTTCTTTTGTGTGTGTGTGTGTGTGTTTCCTCCAAACTGCACCTCCGATGCTCTAGCAACGATAAAGACAAACTTGACAACGTAAAGGCTAACAAGGGGGCAACAAGACTTGGAAGCAAAACTGCCTAATGCGCAACTTTCAAGAAATGGAAACCAGCGTGCCGTTGGGCAGAAAAGAGCAGTTTAATGAGAGTGTACACAATGGGCAACGATAGGTGTGCACCGATTGAAAAAAAAAGGTGGCAGAAAAGGAGAAAGAGTACATAGAGACTTGAAAAAAAAAAGCAAGATCATGAAGAACAATTCGAAAGATTGAACAGTAGCAATATTAATTTTTTCCTCGTTACTACGCTCACCAGACTACGAGCATCAGAAACAGCACAAATCTGCTGCATTACAAGAAACGCTCGGATCTAGACAGTTGCACTCTGCCAATCAAAGCCGTTTAAATGCGATGTTTTACCAAAATAACCAAGAAAATACAGTTTTCTCGCTTTCCTAGACTTATACCTGCATGGATAACCTCTTTTCTAGGCCTGAACATCAACAGTTGTTTTTTGTAGTAGTTGTCTTAGATTAAACGGAATGTTATTCTGCCGCTTTGAAATGGTTAAGGCGATTAACGTGAATTACAGGAAAAAAGGGGTAATTAAAAGGTAGGAAAGCGGCACAACCAGTTGCCTTACTCGCAGCTTCAGCAGCTGTTCTAAACGCAGAGAGAGAAAAACTGACTCCAGACTTTCTGACTGAGGTGCTTTCAGAAAAGCAATTGAAAGAAGAACACTAAGCGTCCGCTCTGCCACACAAACACTACGTAAAAGAAGATCGGCATCTTCTCATTTCCGCAAGTTAGCGAGCTTGCAGTAAACGCCGACAGAGGCGGGGCAGCGTACGAAAAGAAAAAAGCACTGTAGCTGCTCAAAAAAAGTTCACACAGCCACGCATTTACACGCACAGGCACAGGCGATGATTACAGAAAACCACCACTTTGGCTCCGTTTGAAGGCACCGTAAAGTTCGAGACGAGGTGCTGTGCACATCATGAGAGCACAGGCGGTTACAGCTTCGTGCCACGCACGACGCCAGGCCGCAGCGAGCGCACACCCACAAACCCGCCCTCCGGCTCCGCCTGGAAGTTGCGCGACTGGGACTTGTGCACCTGCATGCCGCGCTCGTACTTGCGGCGCTGCGCCACACGCGGGTTCTTGCGGTCCTTCGGCCGCGCCTTGGTGAGACCGCGGTGCGACTCGATCTTCTTCCCTGCCTTGCGGCGTTCCACCTCCTCCACCTGCGGGCGGCGCGCGGACGCGGCGGCGGCGGCCTTGCGGGACGACTCCGTTGCCTGTCGCTCGCGCTCCTCGTTCCACACCGCCTCCATGTCCGCCACGTCCTCCTCCCCCTCCTGCGAGTCCGCCTCTGCTGCGTAGTCGTCCTCGTCCTCGTCGCCGCCCCTCGCCAGCGCATCGTCGTCTTCGTCGTCTTCCTCCGAGGCAGCCACCTTCGACGCCTTCTTGGCCGGCCGCTCGCGCGCCAGCACATCGCCCGTCTTCTTCTGCCGCCGGCGCAGCACCTCCATCAGGGAGAGGCCCTCCTCGCCCTCCTTGTCGTCGTCGTCGTCGCTGCCGAGGCCGCCGCCGGCGATGCGGGAGAAGAACTGGTCCTCGTCCTCCTGGTAGCTCACCGGGGCGATGGTCGAGCTCGCGGTGGTGCCGGTGCTGTTCAGCTGCGACGCCTTCTTCGTACGCACGCGCGTCATGGCGGATTGCTCCTCCCGTTCCAGGTCCTCGGCCTCCTTCATCTGGCGCAGCTGCTGGCGACGCTCGCGGGCTTCGGTGTTTTGCGAGGCGCGGCCGGCCTCAAACACGCCACTCTCGCCGGACTGCAGCGGGCGGAGGTCGGTGAGGTGCGCCGCGGCGGTGGATTTGCCGCTCAGCAGGCGGTTCAGCGAGTACTGCAGCTTCTCCTCCAGCGGCCACATCTTCTCCAGGTAGACGCGGATCTCCACGAGGTGGTCAATAACCGGGTGCCCATCCACCTTCCGACCCTCCGCCTTCAGCAGCAGGTAGAACGTGACGTGCATGCAGTAGCTC
The DNA here is from genome assembly GCA_002216565.1 of Crithidia mellificae. Taxonomy (NCBI): domain Eukaryota; phylum Euglenozoa; class Kinetoplastea; order Trypanosomatida; family Trypanosomatidae; genus Crithidia; species Crithidia mellificae. The sequence continues at coordinate 6,145 of MDUD01008940.1, read as the reverse complement.
AGCATCAGCTGAACCTTCGTCTCGAGGAAGGAGACGAGGTTCTTATCGGACGCCGACAGCTTGCGCTCGTAGAGAAGCTCATGCAACGGCTGAGCAAGCGTCTTCACCTCCGTCATGTAGGTCTTCAGGTCGTCCAGCAGCTTCAGCAGCTCCGGCGACTCCTTCTTCAGCACCGCCAGGCGCTCCGTCGTGGTGAGGGCGGCGAAGTCGCGCTCGATGGCCTCGATGGCCGGCGCGGCATCCAACGCGTCCAGCGCGCTGCGCTGCGCCGCCGCCTCGCGCTTCGACGCGACCTGAGCCACGGAGACGCCGGCCACATCGAAGTCCTCCTCCGCCGTCCGCTTGCGCAGCCCCTTCTCCGTGGTCACCGCCAGCTCTTCCTCCTCCTGAAAGCCGCCGCCCTGCTCGTCGTCGCCGTACCCATCCAGCCGATGGGCATCAGAGGGCAGCACCGTGAACATGTCATCTTCCTCCACGCCATCGCCGCGGTCGCCCTTGCGGGCACGGCGGTCGTGCACGACGTCCTCGTCGTCTGCGTAGGCGTCGGCGCCGGTCACATCAAGGTCGAGGTCTTCCACGATGTTGTCGCTCACCTCCTTGCGCGAACGCTTCTTCCCCGTCTTTGCACCGCGCGGCATGTCGTCGAAGAGAGAAAGATACTAATGAACGCAAGTTAAAATAATGAACGCCCAAAAATATATGTAGATAAATTAATATCTGTATATAAGTGTGAAGAAGCTTACAGAATGAGAAGCTTAGAATATGAACCAAGCTCTGGGTTGTCCAAGAGAGCAAATCTGCTTTTTTTTAGCTTAACGCGAGGGCAAAGGTAGCAGACAAAAAGTGGTAATAGTTTTAATATGAGAGAGAGAAAATGGAAGACGGAAAAAGAAAGAATCATTTAAAAAGTGATTTTGGCCTTCACGCCCATACCTAGAGCTTAAGAGAATGTAAACTAGCGCTGCATTCAAGCTAAAGAAAAAACGTAAGCTTGCACTTTGCGTGTGTTACACAATCCCAGCAGGTTGAATTGATTACTTTAGCTTTGTTTTCCCCCATCACGCCTCGTTCTCATTGCAGGGTCGCAACGTCGCACAGAGGGAACGCTCCACTTTGCGGAATTGGCAAACGTTGTCAAAACTGCAAATGCAGACGACCGGGCCTTTTGTTTTTTTATCTTTTCAGCCGCGGCCTCGTTGTAGCAGCTGTTTGGCCGAAAGAAAAGCCAGTAGAATCGTTTTTTTGTTGTTAAGCTTGTAAAGAAAACGGAGAGAGTTGGTGACGAAATGCGAAACAAGCTTTCGCAAATGAGCAGCGAACACTGCAGTGGCAACACACCTACCCTCACCCACCACACCACAACACAATCAACATCAACAACACAGCACAGCTCACTAAACTTTTACCGTCAGCACGCACGTATAAACGTCGCGCACTCTTGGTTGGGTTTTTTGTCTTTTTTCTTTTTAGCCCCAGAGTTCGGCGGCATCCACCGCGGGTCCGTACACGCCGCGGCTCGAGACGCCGTGCTCCTTGCACCAACGGCCACGCACGCGTTGCAGCTTCATGTACCAGCCCCAGAACTCGTGCGTGCGCAGCTGCTCGACGAGGCGGCGGTCGTGGTGCATCTTCTTCGCAAAGTCAATACGCTTCTCCTGGGCGTGCTCGAAGACAACACGTGGCGTCATCGGCATCACAGGCAGGTGGCGCGACTCGCGCTGCGGCTTCGGGTGGTTGGCCAGAATCTTGTGCACATCGCTGAAGCCCTGATAGGTGCCCGGCGCAGGCGACGCCGGCACCTGACCTTGAAAGTCGGTGCCGTGCTTTGCCAAGTACTTGTGGCGGAAGTCGGACACCCAAAAAGACGGCCGCGCGTGGTCTTCGCTGAGGAGGGTGCGCCAGTACATACGACCGTACGGGTTCGTGCGCGAGCTACTCCACTTGCGCGAGTACTGCCGCGCACGCGGGGGCACCGGGTAGGCCTGAATGGCCTTTCGGCACAGCACTAAAGTGTTCTGCAGCATCTTTCGGCTATTTCCTGAAGCGCGCGGCGCGCGAGAAGCGAAGAAAGAGCAGTTAGGGAAAGGAAAGGTAGCTACGGAAGCAGCAAACGGCACGCAAACCTTGAAGGAGTCACACGCCACACACGCAAATGCAAAGCAGCGCACGTAGCAAAACGGTATTTCAAGTTGTACTAGTGTCAATTAATTATCAAAAGAGAATTGCCAGAGCAACAGCAGTTGCAATAATTTATATTTAAAGGGGGTTGTTTACAAAGTAAAAAAAAGAACAAGTGAAAGAAGAGGAGCAATACTAAGAATTAAAAATGACTGGAAACACGGAACGATTTTTGGCGCAGTGACCACTTTTGTGTGGTGTGATATAGCATGTACAGAACAGACAGTCGCTGGAGCCTCTCTTACCACAATGTTGCGCTCTTCCTAAACACAAAAACCCCATACGTTTCTTTTCCTTNAATCTAGACGTAATTTAGATTCGGGCAGAGTTCCGAATCCACACATGCACGAAGGCAGCTGCTTCCATGAATTTGATTTATTATTATTTGTTGTTGTTATTACATGATATAATAAAAAACGCCTTGACAGCGTCCGTTGAGATCTTAAGAGATTAATTCGACATAGTGGAGAAAGTGAAATAAAGGCAACGCAAAAAAAAGACAAACATGTCGCCCCTATACATCGGCAAAGTAAACATTCCCAAAGAAGAAAAAGAGTGAAGTAATTTAAGGATGCATCGAAAAAAAGGGAAAGAACAGCAGCAGGAAAGAAAAGAGACAGACGGAACATGAGAAATGAAAAAGGCACAGAAGGCGACCGGGTGTGTACACAGAAATACTTCGCAACAGGAACGGCAACACAGCTCTCCATGAGAACGTTTGGGCAGGCACCAGCCTACGAGAAGAGGTAAGGAAATCGCGCTGCTTCGTCGCAAAAGTGTTACGTACGCCGCGTGCTACCGGACACTGCGTTGGGGGCCTGTAACGGCTCTTCATACATGGTGGTGTACTGCCCAGGCACCATCTCCGCCGGCGTGTACATCTCCCCCGTGTGCACATCCGCGCGGGGGTGGTGATAGCGCTTGTCCATCGTGTACACGCCATCCTCAATGCCGAAGATGCCACGCGCACCGTGCTTGCGCGAGACGTCCGCCTCGGACGAGCGGTCCTGGTACTGCGTTGAGTATTCCGTGTCCCAGCCCTGCTCGTGCCGCGCCTGAAAGCGTGCGTCGCGCTGCGTGACAGTTGCCTCATGCCCCGCAGAGAGCGTGTAGTGCTTGTTGCGCAGCGGCGCCGTGGCGTTGCGGTCGTTGGCGCGGGTGGCCTCGGCGACGTCGTAGTCTGCGTGCTCGCGGTGCGTCGTGCTGAGCCAATCCTTTGCCGAGTGCGGCGTGTACCCGTCCGGCATCGCCTCGGCGTGACTCGCGTCAAGGGTGGAGCGCAGCTGGCCATGGTCGACCGCCTGCCCGCGGCGCAGTGTCTCGTGCGTGCGCTCGCGCCGCCGTGGGCCCTCGCGCTCGACGTTGTTGTACCGGCTCTTGTACACATCGCTGCTGCCTTCGGTGTCCGCAAGGTCCTGCTGCCGGTACGACGACGCATCCACCCCGCTGTAGTCGCAGTAGTCGTCCGAGGTGAGGCGGTACGGGTCGGGCACCTCGGTGTTGCCGTAGGGGCTGCCCTCGAGTGCATCGAGCTCCGCCTTGACGGCGTCCTCCTTCTGCTGCCCAGCGCGCAGGGTGTCAAGCACTTCGTCGTCAAATGCTCTGGGAATTGTCTGTGCCGTGGTCTGCAGCGTCAGAAAGCGCGGTTTGCGGGACTGGGTATCGCCGGGCAGCCCACGACTCCCGTCACCACCAGCGCCGCGAAGCTTTTGCAGCTGTGACGCGTTTAGACCGCCCGTGTTGTTGCTGTTGGCGTTGTTGCCTTTGCTAAGATGAAACCCGACAGTGGTGTAGTCGATTGTGCGAGGATAGCTGGTCTGGTCTTTTGGAAAAGGCACAAGCTTGCGATTAATTTCAGCCTGAAAGGGGTACGGCTCCTTAGACACCGCATCATCTGGCGCGCGCGGCGGCACCTCACCCGTTGCACCCCAGTACGCACTCGTTGCAAAGCCTTCCTTGCCGCGCGATTTGAGAAACTCAGTGAGCGAGTCTTGGTCATCCGGCACGTCATTGGTGCTCCGTTGAGAGTAGTTAAAAGCCCCATTTACATTAGTACCAGAGCGCGTTGATCGCATTTTTTTTTGTGTGTGTAGGTGTTTCTTTTTGCTGCTTTTTGAGGGTGGAAAAATGATCTAGAGATAGTCTTAGTTGTGTGACTCGACGAGACTCGACAAATGTCAACTTAGAGTGGTACTGTAGCTGCGCTATGCCGCTTTTTTCTTCCTGAAAGGCTAAAGAGAGAGGGGATGAGGTCACACAGTATATTAAATAAATTTTTTTTTTAGCGTCTCTGCCAACGTGCGGCGGAGAGAATTGCATGGAAAGGATTTGTGTCCTCATTAACTACACAAAACAATGGCGCGTAGCTTGGTCCTCTGACAGCAACTCCCTTGAAAAATATAAAAAAGGAAAATTTGAAACAGGACACTGGACGCACAATGCAAAGTAAAAGCAGGTTGTGAGAGCGAATGTTCACGCTTTACAAAACCTAGCTGTTTTTTCTTCTTTTATGTGCAATACTAGTTGTTTATTTGCTTCATCTCAAACTTTGTAATTGATTTTTAATGTTTAATGAAAAGCAGCTGCAACTAGAGCTTTTGCTAGTGGTAAACTGAACAGAAAAAAAAAACACTTGAGGCGACGTAGCCCATCCATTCAACAAGACCTCACCCCAACGCAAAGAAGAAAAAAACGGCACAACGAACGCAAGCTGGAGACATGAAAACAGCGCAAGCAGCTTATCATTAAGAGGCGGGCTCAGCGAAGAGAGGCAAAACCATAGAAAAACAGCTCCTAATGCACTACATTAAACGAAAAAAATGGGGCTGCGGTACGAAAATGGCAATGACTTCAATTGGTGAAAAACGTTGAACATCCTTTTTCAATTTATAAACGTGGGAGTTCAAGTTGTCATGTTCTGTCCCTTGTAAAACTACTCAAACGCCACGCCAAGCTGCATGGCGAGCTGCTGCTGCGCATCATACAGGCTCTGCAACGCGCTAAAGGTCTCGTCCAAAAAGTCAAGCTGCCGCTGTGTCGCGCGGCGCGCCTCCTGCTCCTGCTGCAGCTCCTTCTCCAGCACCCGGTTGCTCTCCTTCTTTGCGAGAAATGAGTCCTCCTCGCGGTGCACCGCAAAGGAGATCATCTTCATCAGACGATCCGCCGAGACGGCGCTGCCGCCGCCACCGTTGGTGGTGGTGTCCTCTGCTACGGCGGACTGTGCAGTCGACAGGTTGTATGAGGTGAGGGAGAGCGCGGCTGGCATGTTGCCGTAGTGATTCTGAGGATGGAAGGGTGGACTGGTGGATTGCAGCGGCGGCGACGGGGCCGCGTAGCTTCCGCCCTCGCTCTGCCGGACGTGAGGGATGCCGTTGGCGCTGGGGTGCAGGTGGGTAGACCCGGGCGCGCGTCCGTGTTCGTTGGATGCGGCGTCAGCAGCTCCGGTGGTGTACGACGGCGGCGGCACCGGCGACCTGCCGTCGTGACGGGACGTGTCCTCCCCGCTTGGGTTCAGCGTCATAGCGGGTGGTGGGCGAAAAACACCAGTGGACGTCTGCTGCCCCCACGGGGCAGTAGGGCCAAGGTTTGGCGAAACGTAGGTGGACGACGTGCGAGACATGAGCAATAAGAAGAGCGGTAGAGGGGGAAAAAAAAACGAAACGAAACAAGCTGCTCTTGTAGCAGAGGGTTGAGTAATCAAATGTGAGAGGAGATACTATTTGCTGAAAAAAAAGATTGCTTTTTTGCTAAAGAGGAAACGTGGAAAAAGAATACGCGAAAGCAGCAGCAGCAACTGTTAGCAGAAATCCGCAACACGCCCTATAAATGGAGCGGGCACAGCAACGGCGGAAAAAGAAGGGAGAAAAGCTGTTTGCCTTTGAGCAGGCACGTGCCGTAAAAAACGGGTTGAACACAAGCTTCCTTGTAAACGATGATGATTTTTTTTTTTTGCAGAATACGTGCAAAG
>MDUD01008923.1:0-12562 GCA_002216565.1 Crithidia mellificae | reverse complement strand
TCGTCTCCATCAGAGCCACCGCTGCCCTCCGCTTCCTCGGCGAGGGCAGCCGCAGCAGGTGGCAGCGGCGGCGCAGGAAACGTGTCCGAAACGGGAAGGTCTGATGCAATGGATCACCTCTTCCCCACTCCGCGCCCGCCCACGACGTCGACAGCGAACAGTGGTGGTAGCAATAACAATAAAAATAATCCACAACAACAACAGCAGCAGCCGCAGCAACGAAACTTCTTGCAACCTGATGCGCTGCAGGTCGTGCCCACCGTCGGCACCTCCTTCTCCTCCCTCGCCCGCTCCCTCTCCATGACCTCCTCCGCGAACGAAGACGAGGAGGAGTCGCCCAGCTCCGCCGGGCAGGGGGTGCGGCAGCCGCTGAACCTAACGCCCCCGTCCCATCGCATCTTATCCCCGCTGCTGGCCACGCCGACGAAGAAGGACAACAGCGGAGCTGGTGGCAGGGGTGGTGGTGGTGGTGGTGGTGGGGAGGAGGGAGGGGCGGGTGAATTCAGCACGCCTCCTTCTGCCCCTCAAGCGGTGAACGGTGAGTTGGGTGGCCCGGCAGAGAGCGGGTTGTTTCCCGACTCCAGCCGAATCACCGTCGCGGCCCCTCTACTCGACGCGGCCGCGGAGGGGAAGGGTGACTTCACGCCGCCGGAGTTGGTCATCACGCCGTACACGCCGGCGAACGCGAGCACGCAGAGGGACATCAGCGCAGAGAGGTCACTTTCACGGCGTGGCAGCAATGGCGATGGTGGTGGTGCAGGTGCAGATGGGGCTATGAGCTCGTCTGCGATTGCCGAAGACTGGAAGGCCCTCGACCTCGATGCACCTCACGCAAATGCCGCCAACTCCGACGACAAAAAGAGCAGCAACACTTCGACATCAACTGCAGGAGCAGGGGCTAAACCAGAGAAGGGCGTTGAGCCCAGCACGCCGAGTGCGACACCCCCAAGCAGTCCTGCGTGCTCTGTAGCGGCGCTGGAGTCTCTGTCCGTGCACGTCTTGACAACGCTCATCCACGATGCGGTGCGGCTGCTGCCGTGTCACCGCCTCTCCCCGTCTCTGTCACCGGAACGCATGGAGTGTGTGCGGCCTTTATCACCCGCCCACGCACACCTTCCTCTGACGGACATAAAAGATCACATTTCGAGCCCACACAACAACAACAGCAAGAGCGGTGGTGCCAATGCTGCAAGCGCGACGAATACTGCCAATGCCAGCAGCAGCGCCAGCACCAGCAGTGGGAGCAGCACGAACAGCGGGGGTAGTAAGAGTGGGCATCTCAGCAGTGGGGAGGACGGAGGGGAAAGACACACAGAGAAGAAGCACAGTATCAGCGAGCTTGGACCTGGCTTCACAAGGGCAGACGCGCAGGAAACGCTGCCCCTCTCGCCATCGCTATCGCCCAGCCCGGTGCCCCTCGTCGGGGCACCCGCCGTCGCACCAGGCGTGAACACGAATCGCGGTACGGATAATGATAGCAGCGGCAGCGGTGGCAGTCGTAACAGCGGCAGCGGCGGCGACCCCCGCACCGACCTGGCCAGTCTTACCACTCTGGTCACCGCCGTCGCCACGCCGAACGACTTCGTGGAGCAGCTCCGGCAGCAGGAAGCGGCGAAGAAGGCTACGGCCCACGCCCAGAATCGTTACCTGACCACGCGGGAGCTGGCGCAGGTCTCGGCGGACTACCTCACCTCACCGGCGGCGGCGGCGCAGGTGGAGGGCGTGGGCCCGGCGGAGGCGCTGACGGCGCGCGCGATTGCGTTGGTGCTCTCGGTGGGGCTGGTGCACCGGGTGACGGCGGCCAATCGACGCGCAAAGCGACGCGTCGAGGCACAGGCCGCCGCGACGGCAGCCGCAGCGTCCGTGGAAGGGAACCAGAAGTCCAGCTCACCCGCCGCATCCCTTGGGGGGAAGGGCAACACGGCAAAGAGCACCGCAGCGGGGAACAGAGGAACATCCGCGTCTTCTGCTTCGACCGACGTGCAGGGTGGCGAAACCGCAGCCGCAGCGGCGACCGGCAGGGAAGGAAAGAAGGGAGAGACGGAGGTGGAGGAGGAGCACGCGTTTGGCGGCATTGAGAGTCCAAGTGACAACCCAGCCGGCGACTTCCCCACCGGGTTGGATGAGGCAGACTCGAGAAGCGCAACAGCCGCCGGTGAAGAGGACACGCGAAACACAGAGAAAGAAGAGGGGAATAATGACAGTGACGATGATGAAGCTCCTCCGCCGTCCTCGCCAAGTCTCGGTCGACGTCACTTTGGCGGGATGGGAACGGCCTTCTCTGCCTCCGCCGCCGGTGCGGGAGGAGCCGCAGGGTACAGTGAAGGTGGTGGTGATGACTCGCGTACGGATGAAGGATTTCCTCGCACGGATGGGGGCTTTCCCACCCACACCCCACAAGCCGGAGAAGGCGCGGCGGCAGAGGCGGACGAGGCGGAAGTGGACGACCCGTACAACTTCAACAGCGTCCCGCCGTCCGTCATGTCGCCTTCAGCCAACTTTCCTTCTTTTGCGCGCGCGGGGGCCGACGGAGGCTTCCCGACGCCCTCGGCCGCCACAACAGCAGCAGGAGCAGCAGCGATGGGTGCAGACGGGGAGTCCGCTGCGCGGAGTTCTACGTCGACGCCGCCACCTGCGGCTTCGCCCGACGGGGCCGCGCGTCCATCCGATGGATCTGCCTCGACCGCAGCGGTGGCATCCACAGCTGCGGGAGGAGGGGAGAAAGAGAAAAAAGAAGAAGCAGCGGCAGAGGCGCCAAAGGACAAATTGCCGCCCGACTGGGATGCCGGGCTACGCGGTGTGGCAGAGCGTCTCGCGCGCGACTTTATGGACTACGCCGCCCGTCGTGTTCTTCTCGGTCAGGGCGAGGGCCAGTCGAACCAAGATCACCTGCGCACCCCGGACTGCGTCCTACGCGACGCCCTGCGCGCCATCAATGTGCAACAACTCTTCACGCAGGAACTGCGCGCGCGAGATGTGGCGCGGCTGACTGGGTACTACGTCGACCTGGCCATGAACGGCACACGCGAGCGCGCCGATCCGCACTACGCGCCGGCCGCGCTGGGTGAGCACAACCTCTTTGGCCGTCGCAGCAGCGGTGACGTGGACGGGGTGCTGCTCAACGGGCCAGGCAGCCCGTCCTTCTTCCCCTCCTCCCCGCCGGGTCGAGACCGAGAGGGCGGTTTGTCCTCGCCTTCCGCTGTGTTTGGCCAAGACAGCGCGCGAAGTCCAGGTAGTCTTAACGCGGCCTCACCGCCCTCCGTCTTCTCTCCCTCGACGTTTTCGCCTCGGCTGCACCCGCGCAATGACACCTTCCTCACGGCGGCCACGGCGATTCACGTGCGTCGTGCAGGGCTGACGCAGCTGGTGCTGGAGCAGTGTATTTCAAATGTGATGAATGACTTGGTTGGGGATACGGTGGGGTGGCTGGGAGCAGTGCTCGCACCGCCGGCCGCGGCTTCGGCGGACACGTCGCGGCACTAATTCAAGATATTCAAGTGCGGCGCAGATGAAAACAAGCATTTTTTTCTTGGTTTTCTTGTCCCTTTTTTTTTACCTCCTGCAGGTCAACAAAAACTTTTATGAAATCTTCTTTTCTCTTTTGTTCTCATAGCAATGTATCTTAAGCTTGTCTTATCAGAGCGTTTTAAATCATCAATACACAAGAAGTCAATAATTTTGCTCTCGCAACTCGGTAGCTTTGTTGGCGCATCTGTTACACGCGCGGTAAAAGAGAAGCGCTTGAAAGATTGAGAATGACATTGGAATGGCAGCCTTTCCATCTTGTTGGGCAGAGTACATCCATAGGGAAGGGATAATTCTAGGTATGGTCTCAAGTCTATGCACTCCCACTGTTAAACTATATATTTTGCCAACTCTTCTTTATGTTCTTCCATGTCGTGTGCTCTGCAACTTAATGAACTAGCAACCATCACACACAAGTTCTTAAAAGAAAAGAGGAAAACAACAAACAAATTGCTTCATATGGAAGATACTGGTTTAGATACCGCACAGGTAATGGGCAGCAGCTCGCCCGCTGCCGCGGCCCCCACCGACCCTTTCCAGTTCCTCGCTCAGCATATTCAACGGCGCGTGGCCATCACGCTTCTCCCACGCGACGCCAGTGACGTGTCAGACCGCGGCGCGGTAGTCTCCGGCACACTGCTGAGCGTTGATGATCTCTCCAACGTTTTACTGAGTCACTGGACGTCCACGGAGCTGTCCAGTACTTCGGCCGCGAACCTTCGCAACGGCGGTCAACAGCAGCCGCCTCAGCGAAAGAAGGTGCGAACGGAGGCGGCGGGCGAGGAGGGCGAGAGCTTGCGGCTCATTCGTGGAACACAAATTGTTTCTATTTCTCTCCTGGCTTGAGCTGATGCTGTGATCCTTTTTTTTTTAGTTGTCGTTGGCGGGGAGTCGTGGCGAGTGGTGCCGCTAGGTGCACCGAGTTTTGCTTATTTTTTCTTCACTCTGTCTTCTTGCACGTTGCACGTCACCGCCTTCACAACCTTTTTTCTGTTGTCGATTGGTCGACGCTTACCTGTTGCAAAATAAAAGGGATAGTTATTGAAGAAGGGGTAAAAAAAAAACTAAAGCTTTTTTTTTGTTTCATGTGGTACTTTGTTTTCTGTTGATGTTGGCATCCGTATCCGCTAATAGATAATAATAGGAAAAACAAATGTATACTTTTGCATTTACTGCGCTTTTTTCTTTTTCGTTGCGTATTGTTTGAGGTATTCACGCACGTGTTCAATCAAAAAGAATTTCTGTTTTTTTTAGCCAAAACAAAAACCTGGTTTTACGTGACAGGTTATTGTCAAAATGCTGTTTTCTCTTCTGTGCGTAAAGCAAACCTGCGTTTTAGGAGATTTCCCGGAGTTTTCTTTAGAATTACGGTTCGTTAACGCCTCATTCGACAATTCTGCTTTCATTCTTTTTCTAAAACTGTTGCTCTTGCATTTCACTGCTTTCAACGTTGCTCCAATTGCATTATCGGTCGTTGCTTTGGCTAGCCAGTGCGCTCTACAGAACCCAAAAAAAGTCTCAGTGTTGTGCGTTTCTTTCGTTAAGCAAATAAAAGAAAGAACTGGAAATCCTTTTTTTATTATTTGCTGTTGCGCAAAAACAAAACATCACTTTACTCGCAAAAATTTCAAAGAACATCTACGAAAGAGCATTTTTCATCTACGCTTCAATCTAACGACAAAGAGGCAGAATAGAACAGAAAACGCAGCTCAAAAACACTCTTCTCACTTGATCTCATACAGAAAGACTTTTCAGTACTTTATTCATAGAAACCTCTATTTAAACTTGAAAAGGTTGGATCTACTTAAAAGCTTGAGCTTTTGGCTTAATTCATCAGTCAATTATTCTTTTTGTTTTTGGAATTGTTTTTTTGCACTTTGCTTTCGCCGTGCTGCGTACGTGCGTCTGTGTCCTTTTTGCCGATCTTTTTCTTTTTCTATTTCACACTAACGCTCCAACGTTCAAACAAACTCATTAATTGTACTGCGCTCGCCATCTGCGCCGCTGCACGACACCGGAATCAAACAACACATAACAAATGAACGTCGCCGTCTCCTCCGTTGACTCGCTGCACAGCAGCAGCCACCGCGGCATCAGCGGGTTGCCCTCGGCGACCCCGGCCGCCATCCCCACGGGCTTTCGCCGTTACACTCGCCGGTGCAAGGTCGGCGAAGGCTCGTACGGAAAAGTATTTTTGTGCACGGACGTCGTGAAGGGCTGCACGGTGGCCATCAAGACGAGTCAGTGGAACTCCGGCGAGGAGGGGCTCTCGGTCTCCTCCATTCGCGAGGTTGCCCTGCTGAAGGAGATTCAGCACCCGAACGTGGTGCGGCTTCTTGATCTCTTTATCGAGGACAACCGCCTCTGCATCGTGTTTGAGCGGATGGAGAAGGATCTGCGGACGGTGCTGTCGACGCGCACCACACCCATTATCGGACGCAAGCTGAAGGACATGATGTATCAGCTGCTGAGCGCGCTACACGCCTGCCACAGCCGCCGGATTGTCCACCGCGACATCAAGCCCGGTAACATTCTTGTCAGCGCAGACGAGCAGACGGTGAAGCTGGCGGACTTCGGGATGGGTCGAGCCTTTGGTCTGGCGCTGCAGAGCTACACGTACCGCATCGCAACGCTCTACTACCGCGCGCCGGAGGTGCTGCTTGGGGACTGTTTCTATCTGCCCTCGGTGGACATGTGGTCCATGGGCTGTGTGATGGCGGAGCTGGCGATGCGCCAACCCCTCTTCCGTGGCGAGGGCGAGTACTCGCAGATCATCACCATCTTTCAGATCATGGGCACGCCAAACGACAGCGTCTGGCCCGGTGTGTCGCAGCTGCCGTACTACAACGAACAGTTTCCGCAGTGGCGGCCGTCCTCGCTGGCGAAGGCGGTCCCTGCGCTGGAGAAGGATGGAGTGGCGCTTTTGGCGGCGATGCTGCGGTACGACCCACAGCAGCGTATTACCGCGCTACAGGCCATGCAGCACCCGTTCTTTGACGACGTCCGCGACTACTGTGAGGCTCGGCTGCAGCAACAACAGCAGTAAAATTGATGTTGAAAAAAAAAAAACTATGAGTAGCCAAGAAAAGCAGAGTCATTGTTCGACGCTGTTGAAAGAAGCTCAAAGCTGCAGTAATTTTTTTTTTTGCAGAAAGAAATGGTAAGACATTTTTGTTTTTCTCTCCGTTGTTGCTGCTAGAATTTTTGTGTGGTACACGCAGATGTGTTCAACTTTCGTTGAATGCTATGTGTGAGTGTGTACACAGGTGCTTGTGTGCTTGTGTTCTCGTCACTATGTAGCTTTCTGGTGAAATAGATTATAGATCATCTTGTGTTTTTTTGTCGCCGTCGAAAGTAACAGGACCTAAAAATGAAACGGACGAAATAATTGTTGCTGCGTGGTCGCCAGGCCATCTTTCAACAAAGTAGTGAAGTTCACCACTGGCTTTCACTGCACGCTGTTCCACCTTTTTTTTTGTATGTGTGTTACGTTTTCCTTGGCCGCGTCTCTGCTCATTTTCCATTTTTATCTTTTCAATGCACGCGAGTGCATGCGTGGGGCGTTTCCCACATGTTTTACTCTTTCCGTCGTGCCGGTGCTTTCTTCAAAGCAACGCACCTCTGAATCAATTATCAGCACAAGCTGTTTCTATCACGTTTCCGTAAGAGCAGCTCTTGTGCGAGTGTTTTTTCGGCATCTCTCGCCACCAGAGTATTTTTTATAGAGCTCGGTCACTTTACCTACGTACAGTCCGTTTACAACCAGAAAAAAAAAACTACTTTCTTTAACAATTGCTGCAGTTTGCTTCAGTTTTCATGCTTACTGCTCAAAACTGTGATCCACCGGAGCAGAAGAAAAGTATGAGAAATGCTTAATTTCAAATGATAGGCGGATTTATGTATTTGGTGAGTCTGAAAGCGTGACATTTATGTTTTTTTTTCTCATGTTGCTGCATTTCATCGGTTATTGTGCAGAGAATTTGGAATTGTCTTTATCCCTTCTTCATCACAAGCATTGGAAAGTCAATTCTGACTTCTGGTCACTCTGTCAAAAGCGATCCCTGTTTACTAATGCGTTACTTTGCTATTCTATTGACCGTCTTTTTTCTTTTACCTCCTTACCTTTCCTTCGTCACTGCTTCTCTTCTCTTCTCTGTGTCGATACGTTCCACGCTTAACGTTCCCTGAATTTACTTAGTTGCGTGCATTTGATAAAACTCGTTGAACTCTCACACACATACACGTTTGTATACACAATATCGCTTATTGTTTGGCAACTTCTCATTCCACTTTTATACCTTTTCACATTTTCTGTCACTGTGTTGAAGCAACGTTCACAATTGCTTCGGCATAACGATCAAGCACTTTCTTCATTTTTTTTTTTAAATTCTCTACAGCTCTTTTTGTTCCACTTTTCTTGTTCTGCATTATATTTCGCAACTTCCTGTGCAGCTCATCGTTTTGATTTATCTGCCTCTTTTGTTTTGTCTGTTAGTTTTGGCTACAAAACGACTCATCCCTCGTAGAAGCGTTCATCTAATTATACATCCTCGTAAAGTGCAGTCTTTTTCCCTTTTTGATCGTCTTGTACTTCAACATCAGCATTTAGCTCATCTTTTTGTTTACAACTTACGAGTGTCGCACGTTCCACCCAGGCAAGTAAGCAAACAAGCAGAATAAGCCGAAGAAACAACAAAGGACTCGACCGGCGTGATCTAGCTCCTCTCTATACAATCACCTTGAACCATTACCTTTATTTATTTATTTATATTCCGTTTGCGCAAAATCTCCATTTGACCACTGCAACACAACCGTAGACAAAAACACAAACACACACAAACAAAAAAAACCTCCCACCATGTCTCTCGCGCTCTCGTGCGAAAATCTCTACTTCCCGCCTGAGCCGCGGGACAACATTATCACCCTGCAGTGGAACAGCAACGACACCCCGCTTGAGCCCAACACGAGTGTCATCTACAAGGTGAAGTGCACCGCCCCTCAGCTCTTCCACGTGGTGCCGCGCTACGGGGCAATTCTGCTGGCGGACGCCACGGGGGCCTCCGTGCAGTACTCGCACAAGGCGTCAGAGATTACGTTTGGCCTGCGAGAACACCACGCAGGAGCGGAGGAGGAGGCGGGTGCGGCGGGTGGCGGCAACGGCGCGGCCGCAGCGCCAAGCGCGTTAAACCGCAACTCCACCGCCCGAACCTCGCGCGCCGCCAGCGCCGCACCGGGCGGCGGCCCCGCCTACCAAGAGCGCTTTGCGGTCGAGTACGTGATGATCAAATCGGAGCCGCTGGCTTTTCAGCAGATCTTCAACAGCCTGGCTGACCACGCGAAGCTGACGGAGGTGGTGAAGAACATGTGGTCGCTCGTTGCGTCTGGGGCAATCCCGCGCGCGCACCTTGGCGTCCAGGCCAGCTTAAACATGAAGGTGTTTATGGAGAACGTGGTGCTGAGCGGCGCCGACGGCGGTGCGGCGGGGCAGATCCCCGTGCCACCCGAGGCGCGACTTGTCGTACCAAGCTCGCATGACCGGCAAAGCCACACGAGCAACCGCAATCAGAGCTCCGCGACGTCGCGGCGGCCGAGCGAGGCGGCGTCGGCGACCAACAGCACCCCCGCCTCCTCCCGTCGCAAGCCGGTGGATGAGATGCGCGCGTTGAAGGAGGAGATCAACATCATGCGCCGCGATTCCGCGGCCACGCCACGCAGTAACCCGTCTCCGCACAACGTGACGTCGCCGAACGCGGCCGCTGCCGGTGCGACGCCCCCAGCTGCGTCGCGGCGGCTGGCAGATGCGCTTTCCCCACCGCAGAGCAACAGCGCTGCCGGTGGGGGCGTCGTGCCGCCGTTGGCAGCAGGCGATGGCTCTGATGTTATTATGAAGTTTGGCGCTCCTGGCGAATCAGCTGGTGAGCCGGGTAAGAAGAAGAAGGGCCTGAAGGTGTACTTGGTCCTGGTGATCATGTTTGTGCTGTACATCTTCTTGCTGATCATGCGGCGTGGCGCAAAGCACAGTGTGGAGACAATTTCAGCTGGTGCGGACGATGCTGATGCCACGGCGGGCGGCTTGACGGTGCAGGTGTCGTCGCGTGAATTGGAAAAGACGAATCTGTAAGTTGTCTGTGAAGTTTGGCAAGCCGCACAGTGTCAAATAAAGAAAAAAAAGTCTGTTGCGAAGCATTTCTCAGCCATCGTAGAGCGACCCCTTTCCTTTTTTTTTCTTGTAGGTTTTTCACCTGCATACTGTTCAAGTAGTGAAGCGCCGATGCCGAAGAAAAACGAAAAGAAAAGAGTGAAGGCGCTCGATTTTGAGAGAGAGGAGGAAACAGCGTGAAAAGGTTGCAGCAACGATTTGCACCTCTTGCGTGCTCTCTTGCCCCTCGCGCTTGTGCCTTCTTCCTTTTCTTTTTTCGTTTATTTTGCACACGACTCCTCCTCCGACACGAATCTATTGAGTTTTTTTTTTTTGTTTCTCATGTTTCTTTGTTGCTGTTGTAGTTTTCGTCTTTTGATTTTCCCTCTGTTTTTTTTTCTCTTTTCCGCCACGCTTTTTCTTTTCATATCCTACGATCTTGCGTTGATTTGTATGTCGCTTTTCTCCGTTGCAAACTAAATCTTCAAAAAGTAAAATTAAATAGTGATCTTTTTTTTTTGCCACACATGTTGTTGACCGTGCTGAAGATGTTCAATGGGCAAATTATGAAATGGAAAGGCTCTGAGTAATCACATCTTCTGATTCAGCATCTTGCGGGAGAGAAAGATAGTGCCGAAGGTTTCTACCACCGTGCTTTCTCTGTGGCAATGTAACAATGGACTTCTGCTTGAATCAAAACACTAGAATCTGAGAGCTATCCTTGGCCCGGAAAAAAAAAAGAACACACACACCTTTAAACATTCTCTTCTTAAGTTCTTCCTTGTTAAAAATTGGGTTTATCTTGCAGTTACAACATCTTGCACACCAATTGAAGCATAGTAGTCTCAGCTTGTAAACGAGCTGTGCAAGTAGTCAACAACAACGGTTAAAAAATATTTGGCAAGGGAAAGAGAGAGCATACAGGATGAGCGGATCGGCGCGTGCACCCTTCACGCACGGCATCGCCGGTCGCGAGATCAAAACGCGCGTCAAGTCGAACCTCGGCCAGCCCTACGCCAAGCGCTTCTACAACAACATCTGGACGTACCGCGTGGCCCAGCTTACCACATCGAATGTGCGTCGCATGAAGGAGTCGAGCATCTCTATGGGATTTGACAGCGGCGTGGGCGGAAGTCGCAACAACAACAAAGGCAGCAACAGCAACTCGAACGGGCTGGGCGATGACAGTGAGGCGGGCGGGGCTGAGCTGCCTGTGAAGAGCGACCTGCAGCCGCACGCCCTGCACAAGTTCTCGGGCGAGCAGGACTGGTCGGTGATCGTGGCCGTTCCGAAGAGCTCCGACCACGTACGCAACCTGCTGGACTGCACGAAGGGTAGTCTGATGATCGGCCACACCGATCCACAGCTCTTTCACTGGTTTAAGGAGCTTGGTGCGCTGCCGCCGCGCTCCTTGCTGTCGGGCCCGATGGAGCTCTTGAGTGGCAATTTGCAGGCCGAGGCGTGGGAAACAACGTTCGCGCGGCACCCCGTCATTCACCGCCTAGCGCAGGACATGTGGGAGAACGACCAGAGCAAGTCCCCCGAGGAGGCGGTGCACATCGCGAAGCGCGAGCAGGAGGAAGATGAGAAGCGCATGCGCCGGATGAGCAGCAGTGACTGGCGCGCGAAGTTTCGCGATCGCGAGCGCAACCCGACGCAGGCCGAGGACGAAGAAGCCCCGGTGTACGTCATTAAGCCGGAGACCTTCTCGCTCTTCCGCATGAAGCCAGACGTGCGGCTGTGGATGAACATCGCCGGCCAGACGCAGCGCGTGTGGGAGCCTGTGGTGCCCGACGCCGACCCGCTCTGCCGCTGCTCACACCGCTTCATTCGCATGCTGAACTTGGCTCGCCAGAAGCTCGTCCCGTCGCTGAACATGAACTTCTCGCTTAAGCTGACAAATGCGTTTATTTTCGAAATTGACGATCGTGGGATGTGGGCGATGGGGACGCAGGAGAATGTTGCGGGCAAGAACGGTGTGGTGAAGGAGGAGTGGATGGAGCTGCGGCTAGACTTTGGCAAAGATCAGGTCATCAACACCGAGCAGGAGATGGAGTGGTGGGTGCGAGGGTTGACGAAGCTCGGCGCACCGGAGGTGTCGCAGACGAACAGCAGCGTGGACGACGCGGGCATGAACCCCGAAGATTATGACTATCGCCACATTTAACGCCGAGGAAAGTTACGAGCGTGGTGTGAAGTATTATATAGTTAGATCAACGCCGAGGTGAGAAGGCAAATGGTCAACGTTTCTCAAAGACATAGGCGATGGTGCATCTGAATAGCTTCGTTAATTGACACCGTGTTCACTTCACTTTACCGAAGGCCTTTGTTTTTGTATTGTGCTCATGTTGAATTATGTTTTTTTTGTTGGTTGATCACATTTACTTGTCTTGAAGTGAGGTCGTGGTGATACTCCTCGCTAAACGTTATTATTTTAACAAATTAAAAGAAAAAGAGACAAGGAGAAAAAGCTAAATGTTCTGACAAATTAACGAAAATTTTACCGCACTGTTATTGCATACGTTTGTACTAAGCTCCCGATGCTTTGTTAACTTCAGACGAATGTGTGAGTGGCCTCACCTGCTGCGCACGAGCGACTCGTATGAGATGAAACTCGCAGCCTTTTTTATGTGCGTTTTTTCTTTGCCTACTCTTTTATCATGCTTATTTCCTTTGGTTTTACATTGCCTTTTTATTTTCAATTGAATGACTTTAAAAACACAAACGCTGACAGTGCGAAGCATTTTGCTTTGTTCTCTTACCCTTTGTGTGTGTGTTTTTGAGCGCACAGAAGAAGCCGCCCCAGCGCTTGCCTGCCTTCGTTGTACATACAAGCTCTCTAGTCTAATTTAAGTTTTATAGGCGCTTTTGAAGATTGAGTGACCCCAACCTTTTCTT
>MDUD01008915.1:0-10486 GCA_002216565.1 Crithidia mellificae | reverse complement strand
TTTTTTGATTGCAGCACAACAGAACTTCGAGGGGGCTAGTTAAGGGATCAGGGTGCCAATCAAATCTCGATCTTTCTGTAAGAACACCTCCAGGCGATTTCGATGGGTCGAGGGATCAACTGAAAATAACAGCAAAAAAAGAAAATTGCGCGTCGCACAAATCCCTCTGCGTTTGCTCGCATCTAAACATTGTGTGAGCCAGCAGTTGGGGTAAAGCGATGAGAACGGAAAATGGTAAATCCTATGTTTGGTCAAAAAACATGATGTGTTATTTTGTCTTATGAAGAGAAAAAGCGTTCGCGTGGTTTTTCAATGATCAATGTAAAAACCGAGGAGAATTCTCCATATAAAAAAGTGAAAATACAAAAGAAGAAAAGGAAAACGTAACAGGAAAAATTATCTGTAGCTTATAAAAAAGCAACAATCGATTCTGTTGAGGTCAAGCAATAAGAACAGAGATGGGGTTTTGAGGATTTCTCCTCTGTCTGGATTAAGGAGGGCAGGGTGAATTAAAATCTTATCAGAATGGCAGAGGTCATTGCTGCAGAAAAGATTATAAGAGGTGTGAGGGGTAAAAGGAACTACAAAGCAAAGCAGCACGCATACTAAGGCTGAAAAGAAGAAAGAAAAACAAAAGCAATGAAAGTGAACAGACTTTTTTTGAAGGTGAAGAGGTAAAAAATATTGCACCGCGACACGAACGATAACAGCGGTCGTAAACTCCCGTGCCAATAGAAAAAGTGTGTCGCGGCCTCTTTTATGCTGTTCTCCGGAACGAATTTGTGGCGTGCTTCCGCGTGTTTTGGTTTGTGGCGGTCTCGCAACTGTCAGTCTCAGAACCTGTCATTCTCTGCCCAGCTTGCGAGGCAAGGGGGACAAAAGGGAAAACAGGGAAGTGAGACGACGCATCGATAAGCAAGCGTGTCAATCTTTCTTCGATAAAGTAAGTAGGAAAAGCACGACAGGCTAGAGTAAGAAGGGAAAACCAAAAAAAAAAAACGAAGAGTCAGGAACGGGAAGCCAGAGAAGAATCAAGAGAACAACACGAGCCGAGAAAAAAAAACATTTGACTTGTTTTTGTGTTTCTTGGCGTGTATTTCTTACTCTCTTTGTTCTGTCTTCATCCTGCCTCTCCTACTTCAGAGTGATGTGCAGACAAAGTTCCTGCTGCTCTTATCTTTTTTTTTTGCTTAAAAAGAAAAATGGATGTTCGTGGTGCACCGCACTTCGTCCTGTATTCAAAAAAATAACGTTTTCTACCAATTTTTCAGATGCTTCACAAATGAACTGCAAACAAGTGGAAGAAAATCAACGGCTATCTAGCAATGCTTGACAGACAGATGACTACTTCTTTTTTTTGCTGCAGTGCTCATTCTCTAATTTGCTGAAGCATAGCTGAGACGATGAGGCCGCAGTCCGCGAAACTGGAAAAGCACGACAGCCAGCGCGTTTCATCTTTTCTTTTCTTCCTTCTTTTACTGTGGTCTGGTAGCGAATCTGTTTTCTTTGTCGCTTCTTTGTTAGTGCAGACCTTTTCGCAAGCACGATGAAGGCGGCGTGCGTGGATAGTACGAAGCACAGCTGCAGCAGCATTGGAGTGCACCCTCTTCATAAACGACGCTCTGTGACAAGCACCGCATCTGAAAAGCAACAAGACTGCTGCTAGCTGGTGTCGTTCGTCCACGCACACACAAACACCCCAAATATAAGGAGACGCAGAAAAGGGAATACCGCACAAATTACAGCACAAAAAAGAAAAGAAAAAAAGGGAATTGGGGCTGACAGCTGTGCGCTTCAGGTCCGTGGAAAGTGCACCCGGCAACAACGTCACAGGTAACCGCTTCAGGACAAAATAAAAAATTGACAAAGGCTATATTCACCAGCATTTTCTCTTGAATTTTTTGCATAACGTGAAGCTTAAGAACTTCCTGTTGTGTGCGTTTACAAGATTGTTTGCTTGTACATCACAAGCAAGCGAGGTGAAAAGAAAGGGGAAAAAGATAAGTTTGAGAGTTAGAACGAGAGGTGAAGTGGTCGCTGATTATGGCTTGAGCCCACACGCGAGCGCAGCCAACAGCGACAACAACAACAACAAAAAAAAAATTGCAGGTGAGAAAGAACGCATCGCACAAGTCTGAAGCTGAAAGAAAGAAAAGCGAACAACTGACGAAGCAGCGCCTCGAAGATATACTACTCGACTGCCCTTTTTTTTTTCCTTCTTTCTTTAGGGGAAGAAGGAGAGAAAGAGAGCAAAAGAGACAGCAAACTTGAAGCATGGACGTCATGATCGTACATCGACAGAAGTGTGTAAGGACGTGTGGTTTGCACGCATCCACACACACATACTGAAAAAAGCAAGAGTGAAAGAGAGCGAGAGAGGGGGACAGGCGGATGCGCGGGCTTACAGCGGGATGTTGCCGTGCTTCTTCCACGGGTTGCGCAGGTTCTTGCGAGCCAGGCGCTCCAGATCCTCGCACACGCGCAGGCGGGTTTCGCTCGGGTCGATGACGGCGTCCACGAAGCCCTTGCGCGCGGCAGAGAGCGGCGTGCAGAAAGCCTTCTCGTACTCCTTCACGCGCTCCGCCTGCTGCTCCGGCGTCTCCTTCGAGTACAGCAGCTTCACCGCACCGGGGGCACCCATCACGGCAATCTCGGCACGCGGCCAGGCGTAGTTGCTGTCACCGCGCAGGTGCTTCGAGCTCATCACATCGTACGCACCACCGTAGGCCTTGCGAGTGATGATCGTGATCTTCGGCACCGTCGCCTCGGCGTAGGCGTACAGCAGCTTCGCGCCGTGGCGGATAATGCCACCGTACTCCTGCTGCACACCGGGCAGGAAGCCGGGCACATCCACGAAGGTGAGGATCGGGATGTTGAAGGCATCGGCGAAGCGCACCATGCGGGCGGCCTTGACGGAAGAGTCAATATCCAGCACGCCGGCCTGCACCTTCGGCTGGTTCGCAATGATGCACACCGTGCGGCCCTCCACGCGGGCAAAACCGCAGATGATGTTCTTCGCGAACTGCGGCTGAATCTCAAAGAAGGAGTCGAGATCGACCACCGGGAAGATGGCATCGCGCATGTCGTACGCCTCCTTCGCCTCCAGCGGCACCACCGTCTTGAGCGACGACACGTCGCGGTCGCGGCGGTCGGACGTCGGGACAATCGGCGCAGAGTCGCGGTTGCTCAGCGGGAGGTACGAGTAGAGGCGGCGCAGCTGGGCGAGGGCGACGATGTCGTTTGCGAAGGTGCCAGCCGACACACCCGACTTCGACGCGTGCACGCGCGGCCCGCCAAGCTCCTCCTTCGTCACCAGCTTACCACCCACAGCGCTCACCACCTCGGGCCCGGTCACAAACATGTACGACGAGTTGTCCACCATGAAGGTGAAGTCGGTGATGGCGGGCGAGTAGACGGCACCACCGGCGCAGGGCCCCATAATAACGGAGATCTGCGGGATGACACCGGACGAGAGCGTGTTGCGCAGGAAGATGTCGGCGTAGCCGGCCAGCGAGTTCACACCCTCCTGAATACGGGCACCGCCGGAGTCGTTGAAGCCAATCAGCGGGACGCCGATCTTGGCCGCCTCGTCCATGATCTTCACCACCTTCGCGGCGTTTGTGCCGGAAAGCGAGCCGCCCAGCACGGCGAAGTCGTGCGAGAAGAGGAAGACCGGACGGCCAAAGACCTTACCGGTACCCGTGATGAAGCCATCGCCGGCCACCTTCTTCGTCTCCATACCGAAGTTGTGGCACTCGTGCTCCACCAGGGCATCACGCTCGCGGAAGCTGCCGGGGTCGCAGAAGAGCTGCACGCGCTCCATCGCGGTCAGGCGCTCCTTCTTGTGCCGCTTCTCCTCCGCCGCGGTGGGCTTGTGCGTCTTGCGGCTGTACTCCTCCGTCATGTCCGTGCTGCTCAGGCGAGCCGCGCACACCGTAGCGGCGGCGGCAAATCCAAGACGGCGCATCATGGTTGAGAATGCAAACGTAAACTCGTTTGTTGAGGGGTTTTTTTTGGTGTTTTTACGTAAAAAGGCGCAAAAACAAAAGTAACGTAATCTGGGTTTTGATGAGAACAGGTAAAAACAAAGAGAAAGAAAAGTGAAAAGCTACAAAAGAAAGAAGAAAAACGAGAAACTAGAGGTATACTTTTTTTCAATTTTGATAAGCTAAGCTTTTTCGTTATTAGCTGTGTTGGGAAGGTTTTTGAACGGAAAATTCCAGTGTAGAGTCGATGCGATGTGAGACGACGGGAAATATTAATGATGTAAAAGAAAAGCATGGAGAAGAGTAAAAGGGAAACATGGTTTTTGAGGTTGAATAGGTGCGTGATAAGTAGCAGAGAGCACGCTGTGAAATGGCAATCTCTATAACGCCACTTTCACAAAGAAAAGAGAAACACAAAAAAAAAAACACATTTTTCTTTTGCTTGGTACGCCATCTGGTGTGACGAACAGTGACTTTGCGTGGCAAAGCGCTACTTGCCAAAGAGAAACAAAGCGCGGCCGTCGCTGCGACAGTGGCACAGGTACGTCCGTCAACTAATCATAGTAGCTAAATAGGGGGAAAGAAAAGGTTGTGGCAATTGAGCCAGCGCTTCCATAACGGCGGTCTTGACGCTTGCTCAGAAGCAGCGCAATCGAGAAAAGTAGCTATGCCTTCTCTATCTTTTCTCGTTCTTTCTTTTCAACAAATGCCTGCTGGCTTGGTTATTTCTACACTTTTGCTTATAGTTTTTTTTTCTTGAGATAGGAGCGATCTGTTGCTGGTAACAACCTTTGAAGCACAAAAAGAAGAAGAAAGGAAATGAAAAAGAAAAAAAGACATTGGGAATGGAAAGAGGTAGAAGAAGTCCGAATATTAATATAGGTCATCGATGAAACCGGTGTATAAAGAAAAAGGGAGAGAGAAGAGAAATCAAGACAAGAAAGGTGATTTTGACAAGCCAAGATTAAAAAAGCTGAAGAAAGATCACTGAAGAGGCTGAAGAGGAAAAGAAGAAAGGCTGTGAAGGAGAGACTGAGGTAGAGAGACCACAAAAATGTTGTTCATTAACGGCGGTAGGGGTGAGAAAGGCGAAAAAGAGAGGAGAGAAAAAAATATCAAACAACAGA
Source organism: Crithidia mellificae (assembly GCA_002216565.1). Classification (NCBI taxonomy): domain Eukaryota; phylum Euglenozoa; class Kinetoplastea; order Trypanosomatida; family Trypanosomatidae; genus Crithidia; species Crithidia mellificae. The sequence goes on along the minus strand of MDUD01008915.1, from coordinate 5,373 downwards.
CAAAAGAAAAAAAGGGAACACGGAGGATGGCACACAAAAACAAAGAAGAGGTGGAAGACAAGGCTGCGCTACAATCTAATAGACCAATAAAAGGAAAAGGTATCAACAAAACGTTCAAAAAGCCGCAAAACGTAATAAATTAAAAAAGGAGAGACAATTTTTGAGAAGTCAACGGGCACCCCTATTTAGACTAGCGAGGTAGCGGGAGGGGCAGCATTGTTTCGCTGAATTTCATGCGATGCACTAGTGAAAGCAGCGGTATTGCTATTTGTATGTGCGCACGCATGGACAACACCACCACCGCAACTCAGCATGAGAGAGTAAGGACTGGGGCACACGTTGCAGGCACAAAAGTTGCAGGATTCAGAGAACGACGCTCATCGTCCACCTTACAAATGCCTCTGCATGAAAAAAGGGGAGGGAGAAAAAAAAAGCGCACTTCTTTGCACACATCACAAAACTGTTCTGCATCGCAGCCCTTCTAATGGCAGAGGCGCGAGGCGCGCAAGCGAGCGTACAATGCGATTTGAATGCCCAGCTGCGCTGGTTCAATTCGTCAGCAGTGTAAGTTATGAACCTTGTTAGGTGGTTGTTGAAAAGTTTGATTGAGAACCAGTTCTGTTTACTGCAGAGAAAAATAACAAAGTGTTGAAGCCAAGTAAATTTTTCTATGGGTCGGGAGAAAGAGAAAGAGAACAAGATGTTAGTTAACCGCTAGCTAATACCTGGTCTTTACAAATTCTGTCACTTTTTATCTCTTTTTGGCAATAAAAAGTACGCCGCTTATGAGCTGCAGAATACCTTTACAAAGTGTAAGGAAAAAAAAAACAGAAGAGTAGCTGCGGAAAAAAGGGTAAAAAAGAAAAGGAAATGGTGCATCACTACGTAAACAAATGTCTTTTGCTGCTGTAAAATAAAAACAAAACGGGATGAAAAAGGGGGAAAGTTGTAGACAAGAAAGTAGACATTAAAACGAGCTCCGAGGACCAACGGGGCGAAAAAAGAAGGAAGAAAGAAATGAGAAAGATAATAAAAAAAGGGCAACCTATAAACCTAGCTGAGTAAAACAACAACAAAAAAAAGACACAAAGGAAAAGGTTGTAAATGCTGTGCTACACACAAATGCGTTTTTTTTTTTTACTTCAAAATAAGCAGTCGATGCAACAGCCATTGCTTAAATCAGTAGGCGCCTCTCATTTTCCGACCGCTGAACGGCGACGGTGCCACGATTTGAAAGAGCATTTTTATCATGACGGACACCTAACACCTGAACCATTGGTCCTCGGGCAAGTAAACCGTTGAAGTACAAGAACGAAACAGGACAAGGAAAAACAAAAGAAAAAAGGTTTGTTCGCCTCCTGCCTTTCCGTTTTCAGTGACAGAAAGGCAGTCACATCAAAAGGTTTAGTTGCCAGCTTGTTGATAACATCGTCGTTTCAGCGAAATGAAAAAAAAAAATACTTCTACTACAGATGCTATTGTGATTCGACTCGTATAAAAATATTCACAGCCTCATTTTGATCATTCATCCTCGTTTTTGAAGCCTGACTCGTTCACTTAGCGCTTTGTTTGCTACTTCGTGCTGCGGCACCATAGCGGCGCAGGCGCCCCACCACATCATCAGAACTCTCCTCTCCCCCGCCAAACAAAAATGTGTAAAACCGGAAGTTTCTTGCGCTTAATTTCGCAATTGTGCGTAGTGGTCTTATCGAAAACGCCGACGCACATACTGGATATTTTACAAAGAAAGAGAGTAATTACTTGTAGAAATAAAAAGAAAAAATAAAACAGCTACTTTACAAATACATCGACAATAACACGAAAACCAGAGATTTGAAGGGAAAGAAAAGCAAATGAAATATAGCGATAGTCTTCTCGACGAGAGACCGGGAGAAAAAGAAAAAAAATGAAACAGTTGGCGCAGCTCAAAAGCTTGCTTTAATTCACAATTCTTAGCTACACACCACAAAAAAAGGGGGTAAAGGTGAGACAGGGCAAATAAACAGAAAAGAAAAAAACAGAAAGCAGTGTGAACGAAAAGGAAAAGAAAAACAAGACTTCAGCAAACTGGAAACACAAAGAAAAGAAGGGCATTTTCGGCTTAGTGAAAATTGTTCAACCTTGAATGCACTGCCATCGCATACGCAAACAAAGAAAGCTGGAAAAAGATAAAGACGAAAGAGGTGCCAACAAGCATCCTCGAAAGGGGAGAAAAAAAAAGGCACCATTTTGGAGCAACGTGCTCAAGTGTGGAGAAAAGCTACTGCATCAATACAACAACAACAAGCTCGTGTTAACCCGCCGCCGTCAGCCTTTGCTGGGCTGTGAAATTCTTTGAGTCGGTTTTTTTTTTCATTACGGATCGCGAAGCAAAAGATCTGCAAATACCCTCTCGCCGCACCCTGCACGGTGCCTCAGTGTGTATAAAGTGTGAGCAGCTGACCACTGCAGGAGCAGGCGATCTATGGAAAGGAAAACAAAACAAAAAAAGAATGGGGAGAAGCAGAAAACAACAATGCTCAGGTAAAAGATTCGCTTGTGAACGAAAATTTACAGTAAAAAAAAAAGAGCATAAGAATTGAAAAGCAAAAGGATAGACGGTTGATAAGCTGAGCTCTGAGTGATGCAGTACAATTTTTTTTTCTTTCAAAAACCACACTTAGCGCAACAAAAGAGTATGGAAGAGATGTTTGGCCTGCGGTAGCGCAAGCAGGAGGCGTGCAACGCGCAGGACTGTCTTGTAAGGGCAAGGCAGTGAAGAGGAAGAAAGAGAAAAGAGAAAAAGGAAGCAAGAGCAAGACCGCAAGCTGCAATTTAATAAGAGAGAGAAAGAAAAAAACTTGTTCGAAATGTGGCCACGCATACGTTTCTGTACAGGTTAGACTTCTAGGTTTTTTTTTCGTTTCTCTCGTCATTGGAAGTCGTAGTGCGGCCACGCCATCTTCAGTGTCTCCCGCTTTGCAATCGGCCGCATCGCACGCACGCGCAGGTTGGCCGCCGACTCCGCAAACGTGCGGGCCATCACGTTCGGCGCCTCCGTCTCATCCTCTTTGAAGTTGTGCGGCGTCATCAGAGACGCGAGCTCGAAGAGGGAGATGCACATGTGATAGGTGCCGGCGACGCCGTAGGCCGGGGCGGACAGAATCTGCTGCACGTACGACTGCAGCGGCGTGTCGCTGCTCTGCGCGCCAAGCCCGGCGGGGCGGTCCTCCGCGTTGACGTACTCGAGATGGCTGCGCACGCGCGACACTACCTTGGGCCACATCGTGCAGCAGATCATGAGCGCGTTCGACTTGGCCTTCTCGTAGCACTCCTGAAACACCGGGAAGGTCAGCTGCTCCTTGTCCTCCGAGGAGAAGCCCTGGGCGAGCGTGCTGTAGCACGTCCGCAGCAGCTCCGCCACCTCCTCCCGCTGCTGCTCCACCACTGGGGCGATGGGCAGCCAGCGATACTGCTGCGCCGCCTCCTGCGGGGGCAGCACGCTACTCACCATGCGCGACATCATCCGCACGGCGATGCGCACACACGCCGCCTTCACGATCGGCCGCGTGTCGGCGGCAACGCAGATGGGGCCAGGCTGGCGCTGCAACTCTTCCGCCTGCTCCGCCGCGCTCGACGGCGCCTCCGGCACGACGTCGTTCTGCGGCGTGTTGCGCAGCACGTACTGGTCGAGGAGGCGGTGAATCACCGACGCCCCTTCGCGCCACCGGCCACGCTGCGCGCACTCCACCCAGTGGTGCTCCACCCACGCCTTCGACTTGCAGCTCTCACTGCAGTAAAGCGCGTTGCAGTTGTTATCGCACGGCACTGGCTGCACGCACACGCCAAGCGAGTTGAGGATCGGCGGTGTGAGCCCGGGGATCTGGCTCGTCACCTGCGCCTCATCGACAAACGGGCGGCCGCAGTGGCAGCACAGCGAGCACCGCTTGCGACCGCAGATCACGCGGTACAACCCCGCGGAGAGCGGAAAGACGGAGCTGGAGCCTTCCTTAATGACCACGTCGTCCTCCGCGATGTTCTGCCCCGCCACGGCGATGGCTCGCTTGTGCTTCTCGTCGTAGGCAATGCGCAGCTTGTTGTAGCGCTTCGTGCGGCCCTCGTACAGCATCGCCACCGAGTTGCCTTCCAGCAAGTTGCGCACGACGGTGTTTGTCGCGTCCGTCCGCAGCGCCGCCGCGTACATCTTCTGCGCGTCCACGAACTTCTTCATGCTCCGCAGCACGTTGCCAGTGCGGATGTAGCCCACACTCTCGCGCGGGGTGAGGTGCACGACCCGGTTGGCATCCTCCAGCGCGCGCTCCTTCTCTCCGAGGATGAGGTAGGCAACGGAACGACTGCTGCGCACCCGCGCCTCCTCCTCCGGCATCTCCTCCAACGCGCGGTTGTAGTACCGCAGCGCGGCGGCGCAGTTCTTCTTGTTCACCTCCGCGGTGCCCTTCTTCATGTACGACATGAAACTACGCCGGCGCGCGTCGTCGACGAGGTTGACGCTCGTGCCGCTGCTGCGCGTCGTCTTGGCCGTATTGAACGCGGCACCCGCGCCGCCACTGCCGCCGCCGCCGCCGCTCCCGCCCGCTCCCCCTGCAGGGTTCATCGTGGACGGGCTGTTGACCGACTCCACGGCGGAATTATCGCTGTCCTTGGCGCTCGCCGCGCCAGGCTGGACAGGCTTGCTAAGCAGATCCTCCGTCTTATCCTCCAGCTCCAGCCCGGACAGCCCGCTGCGTATGCTTGAGTAGTACCGCGTCGCCTTCACCTTTGGCTCGCTGAGGCAGGCGCGGTAGAGGGTGCACCCGACGCGCTCGAAGCCGTCGATGTCGTTGCAGAGCACGAAGGTGTAGTCTCCGGTGTGCCGGTCCACCCGCACGCGCCGCCGCGGGATGGCAAAGACCGCCTCCATAATCGGCTCCCAGTGCCGACTCTCCTGTGCCATCTTGGCGAACTCGACGTCGCGCAGCTCTACTTCGCAGCCCAGCGGGTAGTCCTCCGCCGCAGGGGCCATCGGCCGGTCTTCGAGGTTGCTCGCCTCGAAAAACGGCATGTCCGGCACATCGTCGCCGTCATCCCCGCAGAGGGATATGAGGTTCTCCTCGTGCGGGGCCTCTGCCAAATCTAGAAACATTACAAAGAGAAAGAAAAATTGAGCCTCAGAGAAGAAAAAAACGCTTGATCTCTATATTTCTCCTTGGTATTACGCTTCCTCACCGAGTACGTAACAACTATCGTTGTGGGACGACACCCAGGTCTCTGTTTTTCTAATTCGTGAATCTGGGGTGCTTCTCACTTATAGCACAAAGAAAACGTGAATAGTTGAAAGAGTGGTACTGAATGTTGACGTAGGAACAGACGCAAGCTGAGGAAAAACAGAAAGGT